>VWZE01000950.1:240123-265023 GCA_013396675.1 Eubucco bourcierii
AAAAAGGAAAATACTGTTTTCTTTTGGTCTTGATGTTTTGGTAAATATTCTAGGTGGATTTAGGTATGTTGCCAGAAGAAGTTAAGTCCCTCATTCATGATGGTTATACAGCCTTGCTGGACCAGCGGTGTCACAGTGCTGAACAAGCCTTTTCACAGTTGTTGAGTATTCTAAATCCTTCAGAATTAAAGGTAAGATGAAAATAGTAGTGTAATTTATTAGAGTAATTGAACTTTATGCTTTCAATGTGTGATGGTTTGGGAGTTCCCCACCCNGGGCTCCCAACCACCCTTCCACCCTCTCCCCACCCCTCTACCTTATCCCAAGGTTTACCTTACGCACAAGGTGAATTTGGAGGATCGACCAGGGGAGTTAGAAGGAAAGTGGTTAGTGAAGATTAATCAGCAAAGAGGAGCCAGCAGCTGCTAGACTACCTGAGAGGCTGTGCCCCCAGAGAGAGACAGACTGAGACTGCCTTATTTAATGTTTTGGGTTTTTTTATCCCAAACATCTCAGCAAGCCTATGAGTGAAGTAGACATCACCGTTTTTTCCTTTCACAGCCTATAGTGTAACTTTCTCTATTAAAATACTCCAATTAGCTTCAAACCAGTGCACAATGCTGTTCCATTGTTTCCAAAATACTCATTACTATTAAATTATTGCCCATGATTTTCAGTACAATGCCAGTCATTGAAAAGTATGTCAAACCTGAGCAAGGCGAAAAAACCTGATGGTAACATAGGATGTATTGTTGTAATGTTCAGCATACATAGGCATTTCTACATGCAATCTGAAACATAATTACCAAGGATAGTGTAAGATAGTCTTAAAAATATTCTATTTAGGTCAATGTCAGCCTAACCATTTTTCATTGTAGTGTAGGGTAAAAAGAAAACAATCCTGTATTCTTCAGATAACTCTTTGATAGCAAATACTGTGAAATTTTGTATATATGTGTGTAGTTAATTGGCCAGTAACCAATTTGTCATCCTAGATTTCATTAAATTCTTGTACTGTGGTGTATGTGACAATGTGTGTGCACATGCATTGCTGTGTTTCAAGCTCCCCTTTTATTAAGGGCTGTTAAAGTGCCAGTTTTATCCAAGCAAGTAATGCACCAATCCATCTGGAGTTGTGACCTAGTTTATTAGAAGGAAAAAGCTTGGGAAGGGGGTTCAGGTGGTTTTTGTTTTGTTTTAGTTAAAAACCAAAAAACCCTGCTGCTGCAACAAAAAAAAAAAAATACATATGAAAACCCAAACCAAAACACACAAAAACCCAAATTTGCTCAATATGGAACATGAAATACAGCAAATACATAGCACTGTATGAAGTCAGCATGCTAAGGTTTGTAATGATAGTGTTTAAAAAATCAGATGTTTCAAGAATATGTCCCTTTTGAAGTATATATATCAGTGCCAAATGACCAGTACTAAAGGTGTAGTTAACCTTCACTTTTTTCTCCTAATTGTAACATAGGTCTGGCTAGAGGCTGTGATAAAAATGATGAGAAAAGTGTTTCTTAGGGCTCTTGTAATGAAAATCTTGAATTCACAGTAGACAGTAATGTTCTAATTAACAGCAAAATGTGTGTTTATATATGTACTATTAATAAAATGTAACTCTATCCACAGCAACTGAATCTTCATATTATTAATTATGTTGTACTCATCTATGGGCATGCCACTGCTCTTCTTGGAATAGGACAACCTGAGGTATGACATTAAGCAACTAGATTATTTTAATTTTTTATTTTTAAAGTTCTGGTTCAGGTAGCTGGGCATCTTTTTTTTTTTTGTCTCTTCATAACAGACATGAATGGGGAAAGAAAGCTTTTGTCACACTTCAGAATCATACAGCTCAATATCTGAGACTAAATCTTGAATGGTTTTGGTTAAATTAATCTACCAAATAAAGTATTAATATATTAAAGTAGTATTCTACTTTGTTGTAATGTGTTATGCACTAATCTTTCTTAAACATTCTGCCACTAAAATGAGAAATAGAATACTTTAGGTTCTGGAAAACACCAAAACAGAAGTTTGTTTTGTTAGGGGTGTTTCTGGGAGCTTGGTTGTTTTTTCAAAATATTCAATGCCTTGGAATGATGAAGAATAGAGCATACTGACCCACTATTGGAGGAAATAAAAATAGGAGAGAAAAAGTGAAAAGCTTCCTGCAAGGTGTCACACATTTGTGTCTTAACTGTATTTTGAAGGCATTGACAAAGGCTGAAGACCAATATAAGAAAATAATTGAACAGTACCAGGAAGAAAGATTTGGTTGTTTGGCATACTATGGAATTGGAAAAGTATACCTCAGACAAAACAGGTTGGTGTGATACAGAGTTTCAATATTTGATACAAAAAATATTTTCTTCTGAGGAGCTGTGTCAAGTTATTTTTTTTCATACTTGTTAGTCTCTAAATTCATACATCAAACTGAATCACTACTATTTTAACTTTGTTACTGCAAAGAATTTAATGAAAGCTGATTAATTGTTTGGGCTCTAGAGCCTGTGGATGTCACTGACTAGCACACCCCCGCAGTGGAGGAGGGCTCAAAGAAGAAGGTCAAAAAACTATAGTAATAAAGAAGGTTATCTCAGCACTAGGATGACTGGAGCATAACCTTGGTTTTAGATAAGGCACCAGTGAGTCATCGGGTTCCTGTGAGATAGATACAGACTTATGTCTTCCTGAGTGAGCCAGACCAGCATGAGGGCAGGGTGAGGGGAGTGCATATGTAGCTTAGCTGAACATAGAAGAAACCAGGCAACTAACAAGCTTGAGAGTGAAGAGCTTGAACTGCCTTCAGCTCTTACATTCGTGGTGTATTTCTGCCCAGCACCCTGATGGAAGCATGTGGAGACCAGTAATAGGAATGACATTTGTATTGATTGAGCTGTGTATTATAATTGCTATGTTACAGCTTGTGTTGTGGTTTCAGTATATCACTTCATTGCTTTACTTACTAAATATCCCCTATAACGCCTGTGGTGAGTTGACCTTGGCTAGCTGCCAGAACCTCATCCAGCTGTACTCCAGCTCTCACCACCTCAAAGGGAGAGGAGGGGAAAACAAGATGAAAAAGCCTGGGGTTTGAGGTGGCGATGTGGCTGGGGGTGATTCCCTGCTAATTGCAGTCATAAGCAAAACAGATTCAACTTGAGGATAAGTAATTTGATGCGTTGCCTGTAAACTAAGAGTTGGATGGTGAGAAATGTCTAGGTAAAAAACTAAAATCACCTTCCCCTACTCCCCCTTTATCTCAGGCTTGACTTCACTCCCTCATTCTAGACTCCTCTGTCTCCTCCCCTGAGCTCCCCAGAGGTATGGGGAATGGAGTTTGTTACCAGTCTGTAACAGCTCCTCTTATCTTCTCCTTCCTCCACACTTTGCAGTTTTCCCAAAAGCTGCAATTCCTTTGGGACACAAGTACCTGCTCTTGCAGGAGTCCTCCACGATTGCATTGTGGATATGTGCTTCAGTGAGGTCCTCTCTGGGGGTGCAGGGGATTCACTCCCCCACCTTATTCTAGCCTTGGTGCTCAAAGGGCTATTTCTTACACTGTCTTTTTTTTTTCTTTTCCTTTTTTTATTCCCTCTTCAATATGCTTTGTCCTTTTTTACCCAGGCTGTGCCTAAGGTTGTATCATTCTGCCTAAAGGGCTCAGCTGTGCCCTGTGGTGGGTTCATTAGAGCCATCGGGAACTGGGGCAGACCTGCCTCAGCAGAGGCTGCCTCTGCAGGACTGGTCCCTACTCCAGTACCCAGCCTTGCCACATAGACCAAATATGGTTTTATTTGAAACCTTAAACCTGCCTCGTGAAATACCGAAAAGCACTTGGTCAGAGTGGATTCCTCTTTCCCCCCACTGCTGCATAGCTGGGTGCAATCTAAGAAGTATCTGCATCCCAGTTTCGTGGATGTGCATGGATGCTGTTTCCCTTGTCAGTTTTGTAGTGAGGCTGTGTGCATGTCCCAGAGAGATGTGTAAGCACACGACACCACAGCTGGCCACCCAGACTACCCCAGGCAGAGCAGCCTTCATCTCCAGCAACATCTGATTCATGTAAATCCTAAGTACAGACAGCAGAATCCTGTGCCTGCTCCCTGCTTCAAGCTGAAGGTCATTTGGGAATATATGCATGTCCCCATTCTCAGTTATTGACAAACACCACCACACTGATGGGTCACTCGAATATCACTGCAGGCTTTCAGTCTGCCTCGTCTGAGCCTGGGCTCTGGGTTCCTTACCCAGGCTGGTTTACTGGCCTATGCCTTGAGTCTTTTATACTGAGAACTCCTTAAGCAATTAACTGAAAGAACTAGGTGTTCTTTCATTCTAAGTACTCTTACAATTGCCTTTTTTTTTTTTTTTCCTTTCCATGAATCATGAAAGTATTACAAGCCATGTAGACTTCTGTGTGGACATTGATATGTGGTCTCTGTTGTACCTCTTTCAAACATCAGGTTTTCAGATGCACTCAATCAGTTCATGAAATCACAAACAATGCTTAATCACAAGATTGTACCTGGAGTACTAACTTGGCCCACATCATCTCAGGTCATTGAAGAGACACGAATGGAGAATTTACAGGTATGATTAAATAAAAAAAAAAGAAAAAAATTTGTTCTGTCAACAGAAAAACCACCAAAGGTCTCTCCCTACTTCCCCATGGTCAAGGCCAAAGACAAATGAGGGGCACAAGGGACATTTTGGCATGGAGCAGTCAGTACAAGCACTGCTGCTCATTGTTTAGTGTCTGTCCTTCCCGAGGCCTAGTCTTCGTAGAACTCTTCTTAGAAGGACAAATTTGAATGTGTGAGAACCATCTCATTTACAGTACAAGGCTGGGGACTCTGAATTTGAACATGTGAGAACCATCTCATTTACAGCACAAGGCTGGGGGCTCTGAATTTGAACATGTGAGAACCATCTCATTTACAGCACAAGGCTGGGGGCTCTGTGTCAAGCTCAATGCTTAGGTAGTTCTGTGATTCTCATCTGCTCCAAGTATTTTATGATGTGTTAACTTTATAGTTGCATGTTACAAAACACAGTGCAGTGTAGAGAGAACAGGGTTAAAAACTGAAATTAACAGAAACACGAAGTTGAGAACTGCAGCAGTGATGCTAAGTTTAAAACCAAATAGAGTTTGACCATGTAGTTCTTGGTTGATGCAGTGCCCGTTGCGTGGTGAAATGATCTGACATGAAAAATCTGGCTCATGGTCTTGACAGTACAAATTGTTTTCTCACACTGAACAGTTGAGTTTGTTTCTTTTAATTACTGTTGTTTTGTTTTGTTTTTTTTCAAATGTAGTTGAGTCACTGTTATTTGTGAAGGGTTTCTGAATAAACCATGCTGTGATGGGCAAGATGCATGAGCTTCTGTGCATGGAAACAGTTTGACACAGTAGAATTTGTTAGGTTATTCAGGTTATTTGCTATACTATGTTGACCTATTTTATTTCTGGTAGAAGCAGCCATACTGTTGTTGCCCGAACAAAAACCTGACCTAAAGATTTCTCATGGACCCCCAGCTGGCACCAAAGCAGTCTGGTCACAGCAATACATCAGTGGTCTGGGAATTCTGGAGAGTGTAATGGAAATATCTGAAAGACTGTAACTGGTGGCCTGTTTCTAACAATGCTTTATTGACCTGGGCTCAATGACAAGCCTGTGGGACTTGAAATGACTTTACATAAAGCTCCTGTAATATCTTTACCTCAAATGCTATTCTGGGAGATCTCACTAGCTCCAGGGCAGGACCATGTCATGAGTTTTTGCGAGCATTGTACCTGATCCTGTGACCCAGATGGCAGGCAAGGCAGTCCTGAAATGGTGAGAAGTAGTAGAAATGAGCAGTTGCTCTGTTTTTATCACTTTACTCATTACCTGAGTAATATGGCTCATGTTTTCAGCAATCAAATTTACCCCATTCTCATGTGTTTGGAATTGGTCAGCAAGTAAATAAACATTGGTCCAAGATAAACCTGCATGCAGGGTAACTGTGAGTACTTAGCTGATAGCAGTTCAAATGAGCATTTTAATATTTTCACATAAAAAGACAATCTTCCATAACTTTGTCTAGAAGAGAGTTGTTTTTTTGGCATTAGTAGTCTCCTGTTCAAAAAGAGATGTGTGTTTCGCTGCAGAATTGCCTAGAAGTTTGCAAAAAGGTGTTGAATCTTTTCTTGGTTCCTGTGCAATTTGTCACTTGTACTTCTGTGTTTCGCAGTTGATTTTAAAGAATTGTATTGAGGAATGCAAGTTCCCTCCAGAACCAGATGCAATTTGTCGATATCAGCAATGTCATGGCCACTCCAAAATCCAAATATTCTTTACAGATCCAGACTTTAAGGTACATTTTTCATTTAAAAGGGTTTGGGAAATAAACTTCATGCTTGTATGTGTTCTATTCCCTCTCTGGAACACATCATCTTATCCTATCAGCTGTTAAGTCTCAATCACAGAAAACATTTGATTGGAAGGGCCCTCAAAGATCATCCAGGCCAATCCTTGACCCAGCACTGAAGAGTTAGCACCAAACCATGTCTCTTAAGTGCCAGGTCCACACAATGCTGCTTAAATACCTCCAGAGATAACTCCACCACTGCCCTGGGCAGACCATTCTGATGTTCTTCGATTGAGGTGCCCAAAACCGAATACAGTACTTGAAATGTGGTCTCACTGGTGCTGAGTACAAGGAGATGATCACCTTCCTGTTCCTGCTGGCCACAGTGTTTCTCACATAAACCAGGATGTCATTTGCTTTCTAGGCCACCTTGGCATGCTGCTGACTCATATTTAGTCAAATGTCAACCAATGTGCCCAGGTCCCTCTCTGAGTCACAGCTTCCCAACCATACGTCCTGAAGTCTGTAGCTTGCTGTGGGGTGGTTGTGTCCCAGGTGAGGACCTGGCATGTGGCCTTGTACAATTAGCCTTGACTCATGGGTTTAACCTGTCAAGGTCATAAAATCATAGAATGGTAAGGTTGGAAGGGACCTCAAGGATCATCTAATTCCAACCCCCTGCCATTGGCAGGGAGACCTCCCACTAGTACAGCTCACTCAAGGCCTCCTCCAACCTGACCTTGTACACCTCCAGGGAGGGAACAGCCACAACCTCCCTGGGCAACCTGTGCCAGTGCCTCACCACCCTCACTGCAAACAACTTCCTCCTAACATCCAGTCTAAATCTCCTCTCTGCCGGTTTAAACCCATTGGTCCTTGTCCTGTCATTGCAAGACCTTGTCAATAGTCTCTTCCCAGCCTTCCTGTAGGCCCCCTTCAGATACTGGAAGGCTACTCTAAGGTCTCATGGAAACTTTCTCTTATCGAGGCTGAAGAGCCCCGAGTAGCCTGGTCCTGTTGTAAAGCTTCCCTGTCCTCTAGCAGATTGACACAGCCACCCAACTTGGTGTCATCTGCAAACTTACTGATATTGATGTAGAGATATTGAAGAGGACATGCCCCAGTACTGAACCCTCAGGGACACCACTAGTAACGGGGTGCCAGCCAGATTTAACTCCATTCACCACACCTCTTGTGGCCAACCATTCAGTCAGATATTTTTATCCAGTGCAGAGTGCACTTATCCAAGCCCTCTGCAATGAGTTTCTGAAGGTGAATGCTATGGGAGACCGTGTCAAAGGCTGTAGTAAAGTCCAGGTAGACAATGTCCACTGTACTTCCCTCATCCACCTTATTGTTAGTCACCTTATTGTAGAAGGAGATCAGTTTAGTCAGGTAGGACCTACCTTTCATAACTCTATGCTGTCATGCAGTGTTTTGTTTGTTTGGGGTATTTAGAAGATGTTAAATCCATGTTTGTTCCCAATGTTAGGGTTTTATACGTATTAATTGCTGTCAACAGTGTAGAGTGGAATTTCATATCAGCTGTTGGAAAAAGTTGAAAACTACAAGCTACAGTGACAAAAACGATAAGGTAAGAGCTGTGCCACACTTTAAGCTTTTTGGTTTTCATTTTCTTTTAAAAGTCGAGTTCATAGTATTCCTTTGGGTTGTGATAAATGCTTGATGTTCCACCCACACAATGGCAGGAGGAGAGAGAGGAAAGAGCCCCCTGAAAAATTGTTTTATGTGCAAATGTGGGTAAAGCTTGCTGTTGTCAACAGAAGAAACACAAGGTAAACAGGCTGAGCATTTCAGTGTTTACATAGAGAGCTATGTGATGGCTTAGTAATCTCAACCTGTTGTTCACCTTGCATCACTTATGTCCTTCCGTGTGGAAGTTTCATTCCTTCCGCAGTGTTGCTGTTAAAGCAACAGTACAATGCTGAGTTATGTCTAAAGGAATTTTGCAAAATACACTATCAGCAGCCAGTGTAAAAATAAGAGGAAATCCAGGTGGAGTATGAGCTCGTGAAAGAGTATTCTTAAAGGTGACTTTTGAACATGAAATTGGAGGAGGAGGGCCTTTGCTATAGCTTTGGGGTTAACAGGTATATGCCACAGATCTGGGGTCCTTACCAAGGGAGCTATCACTTGTTTTTCTCATCCAGTAGGGGTTTAGAACTGTGTTGGCTTTAATTACCTTGGTCATCTCCAATTAAGAAACTGTAATCTGTGTGAGACTGCAGATTTTCTATGAGTTTAAATGTCTTTTGATGTGTGTATCACTTTCTCTTGACAGGATTTTCTTCAAGAATTGTGTTTCACTCCTGACTGTACAGGCCTTATATCAAAAATAGTTATTTTCAGTTCTACTGGTCTGGTAAAATGTGAAGTAAGTAAATATTCATATAAACTATGAAAATAATCTTTATCTTCTTTACCAGAATAAATATTTGAAAGAGAAGACAAGAGTGTAACTGCTAAATCAGATGTAATATGCTATCTTAACTACAGAATCTGAACATTGTTTTAGGTATATTAATTACCTGTTCTTATGGTAGTGGTTGGAATTCTGGTAGATGGGAGCTTGAGCTTCACTTCATATTTAGCTTGTGCAATGTAGAAGGAACTGTTAGTTTAACTTGGAGCTGGTCTTGATAAATTAAATAATTGTATTGGAAGAGTGCTGTTACCCCCTGCAGAGCCACAGGGTGGATACTGCTTCCCAGAGCAGTGTTGGTCTGTGAGAAGGAAAAGAAAGGGAAAGGTGAAAAAAAGAAAGGAAAAAAAAAATGTTTGCTTCATGCCTGCTGTTAAAGCAAAACAACCTCCAGTTCTTCGTGGCTTTGTGTTACCTTTCACCTTGTCCTTCCAATAGATGAAGATGTATTGCTATATACAGAGTTGTAGCAGAAGATGGTAATTTTAGGTAGATTACATGTGTCTTTTTTTACTGTTACATTTGATGCTTTGGAAAGCAGTATATGTTCTGAGTACAGTAACAGCAACATTGCAGCATAACCCAAATTTAATTAATGTGATGTTGCTTGTTTTGGTAGTTTGAAAAAAAAATCATAAGACCCAAGGAACCACCAAGGGCCAGTATTAAGCAGAAGTGTTCCAGGTAAGCTCTCTGCTGTTAAAAACTGTTGGATCAATTTGAGAACAAAACAGTTTTCTGTGGGTTTGGTTTGAGTTGCTGAAATACCACAAATACTTTGGAGAGCTGTTCTTGCTCTTTGATAAACTGAAAAGTCAGGTAAAATATGATTCAGTTATCAAAGCATTAAAACAAACTAGTAAAAACAGATAGAGAGCACAGGAGGGCATTAACTGGTATTACAGGATAAATTATTAGTATTTCTCTAGTGGTTTAGTGGTTCTTCAAAAACGTTCTCAGTTTGCTCACAGGAAACAGTTTTCAAATATGTAGCTATGACTTGATGCAAATGTGTTTTACCACACCTCCTCTGAAGGAATCATAGAATGCCAGGTTGGAAGGGACCCCAAGGATCATCTGGTCCGACCTTTCTAGGTGATAGTGGAGTTGAAATGAGCTGGCCCAGCACCCTGTAAAGATGAGTCTGCAAAGTGACCTGTGCTGTCCTAATGCAATCACTCCTGAGGGAAAAATCCCTACCCTACTATTTAGTTTTTCATGTTGTCTTTGGGAGTATAAAAGGGATTAGCTCCACAAAATTCGTATTTCTCAAACACAGTGGCATTTGGGAGATACAGAATCATAAAATCATAGAATCATAGAATGGTAAGGTTGGAAGGGACAACAAGGATCACCTAGTTCCAACCCCATGCCATAGGCAGGGACATCTCCCACCTGTACAGGTCACTCAAGGCCTCGTCCAACCTGGCCCTGAACACCTCCAGGGAGGGAGCAGCCACAACCTCCCTGGGCAACCTGTGCCAGTGTCTCAGCACCCTCACTGGAAATAAATTCCTCCTAACATCCAGTTAAAATCTCCCCTCTGCTAGTTTAAACTCAATATTAAAATGCTGTTCAGATTGCAGAGTTGTAAATGAAAGAAAAAAGTGACAGTATTTCAGTTGATGCTAATTCAGACATCATTAGTGGGAGTAAAAATTATTGCATCTTGAGGATAGTCATACAGTTACATACTTGATTTTCTGGGGCACTGTATGAAATTGTGTTGCCTGTTAACTTCCAAACAAAAACTAGCTGGTTTTGTATTCATGCTTCTCAGCATAATATAGTAGAGTGGAGCATATTGCAAGACATTGAAGATAACTTAAATGAGCCTAACTCCTTTTGGCAGCTTATCTTGCATTAGGTTCACAGTTTAACTGCTTTTTTATTTTTCAGCCTTAGAAAGTTAAAAATGAAACAAGAAAGAAAGTTACGAAGAAAGCATGCACGAGAAGAGGCACGGAATGCTGCTAAAAAGGAGATGGAAGAAAACCAGATGGGAAAGGAACCATCTCAATATAGTGATCACAGAGGTATGTGGAAGTACAGCTTGTTGTTCTAAGTTACCACAAGGTAGCATATTTAGCATTCTGAATACTCTAAGTGTAATTATAGCGGAGTACTAATATTGGACATAATCTCCTCTTTTAAAGACTCTCAGTTTTGTTTAAGGTTTCTTTTATTTCTGCTTTGTTTTTAGTGAAGGATAGTATCCCAACTGCAGTGACTTAAAATATATTTATAGAGCTTTGTTGAAAATAGTATTTCAACTTACAAGTGTGTCGTCAGTTAATGCTTCAGTTTTTGTGTTCCAGTTACATAGAATTATAGAACGGTAAGGTTGGAAGGGACCTCAAGGATCATCTAGTTCTAACCCCCTGCCATAGGCAGGGACACTTCCCACTAGTACAGGTCACTCAAGGCCTCATCCAACCTGACCTTGAACACCTCCAGGGAGGGAGCAGCCACAAGCTCCCTGGGCAACCTGTTCCAGTGCCTCACCACCCTCACTGGAAAGAACTTCCTCCTAACATCCAATCTAAATCTAAATTAAAGCACTAAAATCACTTCTCTGACTTGTCTTGGGATGCTGATTCAGGATCTTACTTGCTGTGGAATGAGCTGGGTGCACCTCACATAACAGGAAAGCAATGATATGTTTTATTGAGGTAGAATGGTAATTTGACAAAGTTTACTGAATTTGATATAATTTAACAAAAATTTAACAGAGTGTTTTCAAGATTCATTTTGATGTCAAGGTTCACTTCATTACTATGTGGGAGAAATAGACAAGTAGCTTTTTTCTTGTCTAAAGAACTTCTCAGAGAGGACACTAGGTGTTGCTAGATGTATCCCTAGTCCCAAATGTAGTAAACAATTTGTATCAGAGGATATTGAGAAATGAAAGGGGTAAGGAAAGCCCTCCCATTGCATCACAAGGTTCAGAAAGGACGCTTTTACATTCCAGACTCCTTCAGAGTGCAGCCAGATCCCATCCTAGTCCCAGATCTGGTTAACCATTTATGATTATTTGGGTATGGGGATTTCATTAGTAGTGCTTTAACATGGCATGGTGTGCAGGGATGATAGTGATGATAACAAGGAGTGGTAACAATGTAAAGTTACCTATGTAACTTTAAGGTATCAGCAGTTTAAAAGTCATTAACAGTGTTATGAGAAATCACAGGATCAGGCTGTATGATTATGTATTTATGAATAAGTGTGCGTGTGTATATATAGAGCAATGTTTAATCAGTTAATAATAATTGTTTATCATCTATACAGTGATTTAGATAAGCATTCAGCAAAGTTACCTAGCCATATCATGTGTACACATGCACACAAGCAAATATATTTAGGTTAACGTCTATAGCTGTATGATTAAGGTGTTTCCCTTTCAGCTTCTTACAGTAAATGATCTTTTGAATTTTACATAATCCAATTAGAGTGAGTAATGCTTGTCTGCCGTTGTCAGCTTGCTACGACCAGACTGTCTTTCCTTTTGTTGACCTTTACTGGGCAAATGGTCAAAGTCTGGCCTAAGAGAGCTTAGAGGGAGACACAGCCCATTGTGATCTTGGAATGTACCTAGGGACCTCACTCAGGATTCATATTTATAGGGTCACAAGATGATTTGCTTTGATCAATACTCTTTCCTTGTTCTTGTCAGGCAATCTTGGTACTCTTATAAGTGGGCTGTGTTCCAGACAGGAGGGCTTGTGGATGTGGTAATGTTTCTCAGGCAAGAGAGGTTTCAGGTGTGGTTAGGGAGTGCCTCAATGTTCCAGTTCACTGTACTCTCAGCCGGGACAGGAAGGCACTGGACTGCTTCAGCATGAATCAAGATGAGCAAGTACCAGCCCACTGCACTCCAGTAATTAAGCAAGAGCACTGCGACTGCTGCCAATATCCCAATGCAGCCCAAAAGAAAAAGGGGACAGGAGTGTGGATCTCTATCACCTCATAGATCAGAAAGCCCTTTTTTTTTTTTGTTCTGACAGCAGCCATAGCTGCCTTTTAAAATAAGGACAAATCTGCTTATAAAGTGAGAGGAGCACTTGTTAGTATGCACGTTTGTAAGATACAGAGGCTTTTAATGCAGACTCCTGCAGGATAAACTTGGGTGTGGCTTATACCTGTAGAGTTCATTGAATCGGCATGCTTGGAGCTGTTTGTTACAATGACTAAGTTTTTGAAGTGTAATACATAGTGCTTTGGTTTATTAAAAAAAAAAAAATCACATCTTTCAACTGTGGCTACTGTCAGTTGAACTCTGAATGTGATGTTCTATAAATGTTCAGTCTTGAAGCATAATGAAAGGTGAAGGCCGATATAAGCCAGTGGTCTTATTCACCCTTGTTCTACAAGGAACTAGTGAAAGAGTCAGGATAAAGATGTGGTACTAGAGATAATGTCTGAGAACTCAAGCTTGTGTGAGTTCTGTCTGGATCAGAGCTGGCATGCAGCCCACACAGATAAATCTGTATATACAAATGCTTGGCAGGTTACTTTTAATACGTAACAATTGCTGGCAGGTAACTTTTTTTTTTTCCCTCTTTCTGAAATGTAGTTAAGATGCTAAGGATTGTTTCTTTGTGTAAACAAAACTTAAAACAATGTTATGTCAAATTTGTAATGCTAAGGCTAGTAGTTTATATGGAGTGTTACATATTCTGTTAAAGTATAAACCACTTGGTACAAATTATCTGCACTTTCACAGCTGATGTTTTCAATTGTGGAAAACAAGCATGAACTTTTATTTGTGGTTTGTTGTGTTTTGTTTTTTTTTTTAATCCCATTATAGGTTATGTTCAGGATTTATACACTGGTGATCAAGTCCTGCAGCATATCAGCCAAAATGCTGAGCAAATAAAAACATCTGTTCGTGATGCTTCCAAACTATTGAAGGAATTGCTTTCATGGTTTGTAATCAGTGAAGAGAATTACACGTTGTTTTCCAAAGCTAGTAGTGTGTCACATGAAGTGATGGAGCAGCTCATCAGTTACTTAATTCGGGAAAAAAACAGAGTGAAAACAAGAAGCTTTATCCATGTGCTGAGTGAGCTGGAAGAAGTGGATCCTAAATTACACAAGTGGATGACACACCTTAACAACTTGGGTAGGCTGTGTGTTTGTGTAATAGCAGATGACCTTGCCCTTTCGTTATTGCTTGGTTTACGGATGAAAAAAGAAAACGCTGCTGTTTTGCAGTCTGGCTTTCTTAACTTCAAATGACAAATTAAAGCTTTCCTCTTTTCATTACTTCATCCCTAGCCAGGATTCTAGAGAAGAAAGTGTGACCGTTGGTAATGCAGCAACAACTTCTCTTGTCTTGCAAGTAAAACATGCTAATATGGGCAGGGCTTTGTCCATGTAAGAAGGATAAAATCTAACAGGTTTACTTTTTAATGTCTTTGAATTCTAGCATTTGGCTTAAGTGATAATACCTGTATAAAAAAAATGCAGTTTGGGAAAGTAAATCATGGTGAGGCTTTTGGTCATAGAAGTTTAGACCATATAACTTGGAAAGACTTATATTTTATATATATATATGGAGAGAGAGAGAGAGAGATAGATATATAGAGAGACATATATAGAGATAGAGAGCTAGAGAGAGAGAGACATATATAGAGAGATATATAGAGATAGAGAGCTAGAGAGAGAGAGAGAGCTGTTAAAAAATTATATTTATATATATAAATTACATATATAAAAATTATATGTAATATTGTATATAAAACATATATTAAATCTATTATCTTATATATTGTATTTATATGTGTATATATATATATATAAAAAATACATATAACTCAGTGCTTTTTGGTTGTGTGTTTATATATGTGTGTGTGTGTATTTACATGTATATATATAAAAACTTTATATATATATGACTCAGTGCTCTTTGGTTGTGCTGCTTTGCTGTATAGTCCTACTGAATTTATAATAGGATGAAGGATGAAGTTTGATATGTTTATTTTATTTTATCTTACTTTTTTTCCCAAGCAAAATGGGCATAAGATGCCAAAACCTCAGATGAGATTTGGATTCTTAATGCTGTTCTGATGCATCCATGTCCTTTAAGGAATGCTTATAGATTTATTGTACAAGTAATTTGGTACTGATTGAAAGTAAAATTTCTGTCAACTCCATGTATAATTTTTGTTTGCATTTTCAGGATACAGAAGGGTTTACATAATAAATTTCAGCTACACTCTTCTTAATTTTTAGGAGAAACTCTTCCTCCCTGAAGAGGAATGTCACACTGCAAGCATTAAAACTCTAAAGCTGGATTGAAATGTTGAGGTTTCTTTCTGTCTCTTCTTAGGTCTGACAGCTACAAAGAATTTTATCCTTCAATATGAAGAACTTCTAAAAGAGCTTGACTTTTCTAATTTAACCACACTCTGGAATGAGAAGTATGGTAGTAAATTCGACTATGTGACAACTAGTTCTGAGGGCAAGGAAATTTGTGGTTATTTCTTAAAACCACCCCTAGAGAAAACACGTTGTTTTATATGGCTGTTAGAAGACAACAGAGAAAGTTTTCCTATTCTTCACCAAGCTTTAGATGAGTTCTTTGATAAAATGGGTAAGTACTCAAGGTTATCGTTCTGACAAGCACTGTGTTTTGTCTGGTTTTACATGTTAGACAGACTCTGTAAAAGACTGAAACTTCAACAAACAACTGATCACCTCATATGTGACCTTCTCAGCTCAGCATGGCCTCAAAAGCTGAGCCACCCTTTTTTAGCTTGCGTTGTGCTGCTTTATTTCATGTGTCAAAACCAGCACACAAATTTACCTTAATATGTTCTGTCCAGCCAAAAGTAGTATTTGTCTTTCAATTTTAAGAACAGAGATTCTGCAGCTGCAGCCTGAGTTGTTGATGTTTGATACAAAGGATTATAATAGTAATGATAACTTCATTTTCATAGTTCAGTATTATAAGTTGCATACATCGTTTCCATTTACAAATGTGTCTTTGCTATCCTTTCAATAGATGACCCTACCATTATAATAAAGAAGCAGGGAAATGAAAATATATTGGTAAGTGAACTTCAGTTGTTGATTACCATTTTGAGATGCTTTTTGGGTTCAGCTCATAATTCTTAGTGTACATCATTCTGAAACACCGTTTGATTAGCATCTGAATTAAAATCCATTCTGATTAGCAGAAATAAATGATCTAATTTGGTATATTATGTGTTCAAGGCACTCATTTAAAATGATACCAGCCTACAGATAATTTTTTTTTTCTATACAAATCCAAGATTCACTTTTGATGCAGAATAACTCTTTAGAGGCAATTGATCAATATGCATCTCAATAAAATGTGAATTTCTTCTCTTTTTTCGTTTCATTAATTGGAAATCCAAAATTTAAAGCTATTGAAAAAAAAATCCTTCTATTTCAATGTTACTGTTAGTAAAGTTAACCTATAATCACAGTCCTATATGCAAGTGAAGAGGCATTTTACTTTTTCATCTTTACATACCTTTGAAATGAAAGTGACCAAAACATTTGACAGTCCTGTTTGCTTCTCATTCCCAACACTGAAGCTATATTGTGTGGGATGTCACAACCCTTTAAATGTGTGATTTCAGCCATAATGAATTAGCATCTGGAAAAAGAAAAATGTTAGAATACTCTGTTTTTTAAAATAGTTCTTCTCAACTTTTGGAGAGGAAAAGGAAATAAAAAGGAATCAGATCTTGCAAAACTGTGTTACCTTTTTGTTTTTCACTTGGGGATGAAGTCACAAGGGAGAAGCTTGTGTGCTTCACCATGTAGATCTTGCTGTTCAAACCAGAATGAGAACTTTTAAAAGTTGCCTACCCTTTTTTTTTTTTTTTTTTTTTTTTTTTTTTATTCTAATGAAACAAGGTAATGAGTTTACTTTTTCTGTTGCAGACTAATGGTATCAAAGTTAAAAACAAAATCAGGAAGAAGAATACAAAAGACACAAAGGTCAGTATCTTTGTAGCTGCTTTTTTTGGAATCACAGGTGTTCATGTGTATAGCAACTGTTTTTTTCCTAAATACCTTCTGGAGACTCCTCCTTGAAGTGCTGTGGGTTGTTTGGGGTTTTGGTGTTTTTGGTTTTTTTTTTTTTTCTGGAGCAGCATAATTCTGTTAAGACTCAGTACAGTTTTGTTTTGTTAGAGTGTGAATTTATCAGCATTAAAAGTATCTCCAGTCTTGAAAGAAAAGTTAGTTATGAATAACTGACTCTGGATATCAGTACCTTCATTATATTAGTACTCAAAAGAGCATTCTAATCTTATTTTGTATATGGGAAAATGTGATGTAGTACACTCACTGCACTAAGTAATTAGTACTTTATATTCCATATCATTTAGCACTGAGAAATAGCAAATTTGGAGGACATTTACCAGTCATTTTGAGAATGAAAAGTATCTCTTTACATCTTATGAAAAAGATATGAACTCATCTTTTAACTGTCTTTTTCTGATAAAATTTTATTGACATATCAGGGACTGCAGATGTGTTCCCTTTATTGCTCAGAAAAACATTATTGTTTAGTATGTTATATATTTGGCTAGGAATAAAGTTCTACATTAGAATTATACTGTCTTTTTGTCCTACTTTTCTAGGATTTTGCTCTATTGACAGCTTCTGGTAGAATGTTTGTTTCTTCCATGCCTCCAGCTTTTTAGAATTTTATTAGAATTTCTGGAGTAAGATTAAGATTTTTTTCCTATTCTCATCAGAGGCTTTGGGGTTTTTTGGTTTTTTTTTTTGACTTAGAGGCATTTGTAGAAACGTGTATTTCTGAAGTTATTAGATAATAAAATCAAAAATAAAACAACTGGAGCATTTTTAATGGTGAGCAAGTGTTCTCTTTAAACAGTGTGGAACTAGGGATAGCTCTGACTTCTTTGTAGTAAGATTATTAAAGCCTAAAGGCTCTCAAGTGTAAAGGAAGAGATTCCTAGAAAGTCAGGTGGTGTGCAGCCCAATGAAAAGAAGTTATACATAAGTCCTAAAGTGAAGCTGTGGTGTTGTCTGGGTTTTAACCCAAATTCAGACTGTAGTCAGGATTTTGATGAAGTTGGTAAGAAAAGGGGGAAGTTTGGCTATGTATCCCCATTTTTTTTATTTCNCCCCCCCCCAAATCAGTTCTGAAGAAATTAATAATTTCAAATTAAGAACTTTCTTGCTGTGTTTTAGTGCTGGCAATTGCACTGAAGTTTTGCAGTTCATCATATGGCTTATGAATTAGTTGCAGAACAAGGTTTAAGTGTAAATAAGTTACTCATAGTCTTTTCAGTAGACCATTTTGTGTGTACTTTCATGAAACAAACAAAAAAAATAACAGTGTGTTTTTAATTAGTCTGTTTTAGTATTATCCAGTGGAGTTAGTACAACAGCACGAGAAGATGATGAGATATTTATAGATGAAAACTTATTGTAAGTACCATCCTGCATCTTCCTTTTCATTATCCAAACTCTGAAGTGCTTGGCAGATAGAAGCACCAAGTCTGTACTAACATCTAAGTGTTTTTGATGTGAGCTTGTGTAGAAACCTTACTTCTCTGCTTCCAGGAGATTTGTAAAAGGGGTGTTAAAACTGTAAAGATCTTAATGACGTAGCAAGCAACCAAATGATTGCCAGGCTGCAGCCCCATACATCTTCTAGGCCAAAAAGTATTGTTTCAAGTAGAATGCTACTTGCTTCCTGTTCAATATTCACGTAGCAAGAAATTGATCAATTTTTACATAGTCCATCAGTCACAACTGAGCTTGGCCATCCATGCTGCACCAAGCAGATTACAGTGTTGAATTGAGGTAAGCTGTAGTGTGTTGCTCACAATTTTTGTGTTACTCAGGAGTCAGACTCTTATGTTCTGAGCTTGGTTTTGCTTTGTCTTATAGATGTGAAAGCCGCTAGCAAGAGCTAGGCCTTATTAGTATGAGCTAGCGGCAGGTCAGTTGATAAGTTTAGCAGTTAAAGATTTTGGTAACAGTGTTTATTTTGCTTGTTAGAAAAATAATTTGCTACTAGGGTATGTTTTTAGGACTGTGTAGTTAGCATACAGTATACTGTTTTCAGTATATATGAAAAATAAAACGATTTTCAGACAGAAAGATTACTGTTCATAGGCACTATTTTTGATGTCTTCTCTTTTTATTTCTCTTTTTTCCTCCTCCTTTTCTACCTACAGAGATTTTACTGATCCTTATGAACCATTTGCAATCCCAGAATATCTTCGGGTGCAAACAGAAGAATTTGAAGCTCTTTTTGGATATTCAAATAGTAACAATCATCAAGGGACTCTGGATCAAACTCGTGAGGTCTTATATGAGTATGTATACGTTTCTGTGCTTAGCAGTTTAAAGGCTTTAAATCATAGAATGGTAAGGTTGGAAGGAACCTCAAGGATCATCTAGTTCCAGCCCCCTGCCATAGGCAGGGACACTTCCCACTAGTACAGCTCACTCAAGGCCTCCTCCAACCTGACCTTGAACACCTCCAGGGAGGGAGCAGCCACGACCTCCCTGGCCAACCTGTGCCAGTGTCTCGCCACCTTCACTGTAAAGAACTTTCTCCTAACATCCAGTTTCAATCTCCCCTCTGCACATTTAAACCCCTTGCCCCTTGTCCTGTCATTACAAGACCTTGTAAATAGTCCCTCCCCAGCCTTCCTGTAGTCTCCCTTCAGATACTGGAAGGCTACTCTAAGGTCTCCTCAAAGCCTTCTCTTCTCCAGGCTGCAGAGCCCCAACTCTCTCAGCCTGTCCTCATAGCAGAGCTGCTCCAGCCCTCTGATCATCTTTGTGGCCTTCTCTGGACCCGCTCCAACACTTCCATGTCCTTCCTGTGCTGAGGGCTCCAGAACTGTACACACCGTACTTTTAAAACTACTAGAACTTACTGTATTAGATCCAGAATTTGGGTACTGGTGCTCTGGTATATGTAGGTATATGCATTAAGATATGTACTAATACTTTGAAATGGTTGCATGATTTTAGTTAGATGTGGACAAGCAAGATTGTTACAGGAGAATTTGATGCTTGGGTAGAACACCATCTTCCAAGTGATTGTTCTTCAGTAGTTCTAGAGGTTCTTGCTTTTAAGTACTATTGTGAAAATGTAAGGGGTGAAATAAGAGGTTAAAATTGCATGAAAAATGCAATTAATAATGGCAGCTTGGTTTTCTTTTTTTCTTTTTAAGATACTTCTTTGAACTCTTGAAACACCATGGCCCTATGGGACTTAATGATAAATTGCTAGTTGAGGAATATGAACGTTTCCCTGAAGAATTTCGAAAGATTGCAGAAGATGAAGGTGGTCTGAAGTCCTTTCTTCTGAAATCCACTCGTTTCATTATGGTGGATAATCTTATTGGCTTAAGAAAACATGCAGAGCTTAATAATGAAGATACAAACAGAACTGAGATTGGAGATAATGAAGAAGAAAGTTCTGAAGTCTGTAATGTACAAGAAAATTCTTCCCAGAACAAGCTACAGTTAAATCCAGCTGCTAAGGAATTCATACCGCAATCTTATCCTGAGAATCCCTGTATATCAACATCTGCTGATTTAACAGTAGCACATTATGAGCCTCCACAACATTTCCCCTGGTCTTTCTCTGCTCTGTGTGAATCTTTGCATAATCAGAGTATTGATAGCATAGAAAATGAGTCATCCTATTCAAACAGTTTACTGAACTGCTTTGATTCTCGAAATCCCTCTATATTTTTGCCTGAGGCTTCTTGTGGTTATCCGTATAAGAGGGTATTGCCTGTGCTTTCTCCAATACCTGTCCTGTCACATGTTGCTAAGCAACCTACTTATATTTATGCTGAGGGTGTAATTTGTCAGGATAATGATGAATCGTCCATTTCAGACAGAAAGCAGCTTCTCAGCAGTTTTAGACCAACTGAAATACAAACATCTGAAGACCCTCAGTACCGGCCAGAGAACTCCAATAATGCAGTTCGTGAAGACAGTTTTGCTGCTACAAATAGTACAAATGAAGACAAATGTGATATAGAGGTTATTAAGAAGGAAAAAAAACCCAGAGGTATCCCTCTAATGAAAAGCAATCCTCATACAAGGATGACAGCTGTTCAGGTAAGAAAGTGAAAAATGGGAGAGTTAACTGAGAGCTTCTAAGTGGTAAATAACAGTGCTGAGCACTGGAAGTGCAACTTCTTTTTGAATGATTTCTTCATGACTTCCAAAAAGATCAGATGTTGTATAGAGCAGATACTCAAGCTACTAAAATGTAGGGGTCTTAAAAATAGTATTTAGCATTCTCTAGTACCTCTCTCTCCAAATAAGGCTATGAGCTGAAAGATAACCGAGGTGTTTATGAGACTGGGAACTTTCAAAGAACTTGCAGTTAACTTGTTGCTGCTTTCTGCAACTGCCCTTCTTTGAAATTTGTCTGTCTTTAGAGAGATGTTCGCTGCCTGATCTTTTGACCCAGGATCGAAGGAAAATAACTTAGTGCACATTAGTTCAGCTCTGCTTTGGAGGTTAAGGAAAATCTTTGTGTCATGGTTTTTCTTTTTATAATTAGTTCAGTGATTTGTTTCAATTTTCACAGTATTTGAGGATTTAGATAGTTTGTATTGGTTAGATGCTTCCCTTGTGGACTTGGTGTAAGCTCAGCTGTCACATTTCATTTTCCCTCCTGAAGTAATAAAAAATAAAAACCAAACAAATGCCAAAACAAAATGCCCAAACAGAGAAAGCATTGGTGAACACCCAGAAAGGGGCAGGGCACACAGCTGAATGGAAGAGGGGCTGGAGCATTCACTCTTTATTGGTACCTCAGAGTTAGGTCAGCATACACCACTTGTGAAGACACACTTCAGATAAGAGAGAGACAGAGGTCACATCCACATTGTTACAGAAAACATTTTAGACTGTTTTTCAGAGTTACAGGTACAGCAGTTCCACATATCCATTTATGAGAGATGATGCAATGCGCAGGGGAGGTTGCTGGGGAGGAGTTCCTCACCTTTTGTTTCTTGTCATTAAGGGAGGAATGGTCATTTATAGTTGTCAGATAAATAGCTGTCTCTGCATTAATGCTTTTTAAGTCAGGAAAAGGTTTAACATGAGGTTTGTTGTTTATCCAAGTTTGGTGTACAAAACTTCTCTTCATTTTAAGTCTTTCCTGAGCAGTTGCTGAAAGTCAGTTTGCCATCAGTCTTGGCAGATGAACTTTGTCACTTGAGGGACAGGGCTGTTAAAATGTGATTCCTTTGTTTAGTTCTTGAACACGTGCAATAAAGAGATAACAGAAGAGTCAACAATTCTCAATCTAGTGAATTCTGGTTATCAGAGGTCAAAAAGTCACTAAGCAACAGATTTGTCTGCAGAAGTGTGGTAAAGCAAGGCATTTAACTTCTGTGGTTTTGAATAGCCTATTATAACAGTAACATCATTAACTGGGTCTTTGTCATATGACTAGATTTTACATTTCAACTTTTCTAGTTAAGTGCTTGATGGGGTGATATTAGAAGAAAACAAGCAGAGCCCCTTAAGGTCCTTGGGTCTAGTCTATTCTGAGTAGAGGCACTTACATAGTAGGTCTTGAGTTTAGGAACCACAAAACACAGCTCGGTGAGCAGTCAGACACTGGTGGTGTAAGTTTTTGGACATGCAGAGCACAGCTATGATTAAGGACTTGGAGAGCTGTTGTCTAAAATATCACAGTATCACCAAGGTTGGAAGAGACCTGAGAGATCATCAAGTCCAACCCAGTACCACAGCCCTCAAGACTAGACCATGGCACCAAGTGCCACGTCCAAACCCGCCTTGAACACCTCCAGGGACGGTGACTCCACCACCTCCCTGGGCAGCCCATTCCAGTAGCCAATGACTCTCTCAGTGAAGAACTTTCTCCTCACCTCCAGCCTAAACTTCCCCTGGTGCAGCTTGAGACTGTGTCCTCTTGTTCTGGTGCTGGTTGCCTGAGAGAAGAAAGCAACCTCCTCCTGGCTACAACCACCCTTCAGGTAGTTGTAGACAGCAATAAGGTCCCCCCTGAGCCTTCTCTTCTGCAGGCTAAACAATCCCAGCTCCCTCAGCCTCTTCTCATAGGTTTGTGCTCGAGGCCTCTCCCCAGCCTCGTTGCCCTTCTCTGGACACACTCAAGCACCTCAATGTCCTTCTTAAACTGAGGGACCCAGAGCTGGACACAGTACTCAAGGTGTGGCCTAACCAGTGCAGAGTACAGGGGAAGAATGACCTCCCTACTCCTGCTGGCCTCACTATTCCTAATGCAGGCCAGGATGCCATTGGCCTTCTTGGCCACCTGGGCACACTACTGGCTCATGTTTAGGCGGGTGTCAATCAGCACCCTCAGATCCCTTTCTGTTTGGCTGCTCTCCAATAGAAGAGAAATATAAAATATAGAAGAGAAATAGAAATGCTTCAGAGTGAAGTAGGGAAAGGTCACAACAAAAGTGCTTTTATTATAGATTGAAGTCCATTTCAGAAACAGTTGTGTCATTTCTTTTCATGTTGGAGACAAAACTGTTTTGTCCTGTAGTTTGATTTGTAAACAGCTCCGAAGCAGCGGACATGCTTAGTTGCCTGTGTGAACTGGAACCTTTTTTAAACAACTAATGATTCTTTATGTTCTAGGTAAATCTTGAAGTAGCTGACAAGGAAACAAATACTTTACCTTTTCAACCATTTGAAACGCAGCAAGTAAGTTACCTGCATATTTGTTAACGTTTCTCATGAAGGTTAAAGGAATGCCTAAAAATATAGTGGTGGGAAAAATAAAAGTTAAAACATGTTATCTTTGTAGACCCTTTATTATTCTTTTCACTGTTGGTTTCTTTAGTGGTGTGTATGTCTGAGGCTTATTGGGTCTTTATGTTTTGGTGTTGGTTTGGTATTTTGGGGGAAGGCTCTCTTCCCTCCTCTTTCCTGTTTAGCGTGGATGTTCTTCTTGGACCCAGAACAAAGAGGTTTTAGAGCTTTGCTCTGGAGCTGTTTAGGTGTCATTTCGTGGTTTAGGGTAATAAAATATTTCCTCTCCAAAAATCTTGAGGCTTAAATGTTCCACCTGGGGAGATTTTGAATTAGATTTTGAACTAGTCATGTTCCATTCATGGTCAAACTCGAGGGTTCATTTTCTGAGCTGCATGTAAACTTTTGCACAGCTTTCTCTTAAACACAGCCCCTTCCCCAGTCACACTCAAGATTTGGTATCTCAGTAAAGAGCAAACTGCCTTTTAGAGCTCAGGAGTGTTTGCTGCTGTGTGGTAACAGAGATTAGATTGTGTTTTATAACTGATTTATTTTCAGGGAGATATTCTACGTATGGAAAAAGAGCATCGGGTATTAAAAGAACAACTTAAAGAAGCCCAGGAAAAACATGAACAGTTACAAAGCGGCAGCGTGGAGGAAGTCAGCGCTTTAAAAGAGCTCCTCAAGAAGAGTGTTGAAAAGACTGAGGTAATGGTTTTGTCCATGCAGCAGTGGGACAAACTGCAGTGGTTCTCAATACTGATCAGCAGAAGTTCTGAGTCTCAACTTGAGTCCTCATTGCTGCAAAGTCTAACTCGGCAAACCTCAAGTTTCTGTTGCTTCAAACACTTAAGTGCATAGGTAGTGGTTGGTTCCAGCTCCTGGGTAGATACTGGTTTTGGTTCAGCCTGAGAATGCCAATCCCAAGCACAAATCCGGGCTGGGTGGTGAATGGCTGAGAGCAGCCCTGAGGAAAAGGACCTGGGGGCAGCCCAACTGAGTCCTGGGCTGCATCAAGAGCAGTGTGGGCAGCAGGGCAAGGGAGGGGATTCTGCCCTTTTGCTCTGCTCTCGTCAGACCCCACCTGGAGTACTGTGTGCAGTTCTGGAACCCTCAGCACAGGAAGGACATGGAAATGTTGGAGTGGGTCCAGAGGAGGGCCACGAGGATGATCAGAGGGCTGCAGCAGCTCTCCTGTGAGGACAGGATGAGAGAGTTGGGGCTCTGCAGCCTGGAGAAGAGAAGGCATTGAGGAGACCTTAGAGTAGCTTTCCAGTATCTGAAGGGGGCCTACAGGAAGGCTGGGGATGGATTATTTACAAGGTCTTGTAATGATAGGACAAGGG
>VWZE01000950.1:265039-281905 GCA_013396675.1 Eubucco bourcierii
GGCTGGTCATAGTGGGAAGTGTCCCTGCCTATGGCAGGGGGTTGGAACTAGATGATATTTGAGGTCTCTTCCAACCCTACCATTCTATGATTCTATGCAACTACAGTATGCTGCTGAGTCTGATTTGTTTAGTTTACTGACAAGCTTTATTTTCTTGAAAGTGTCTGGGAGCCAGAGGAGCAGTCCCCAGACAGCATTTATCAACCTGTTATCACTTTGACTATATTAATTTTACAGTTAAAACTTTAGATGCTACAGGCTCTCCACTTTTCTACATGAAATTTTTCTGTTGAAAGAAAAATAATTCAACTGAAACCACAGCCACCTCTCCCCCTGTCTTCTCTTCAGTCTTTTAGTAAGATGGGACCTGTCAGTGAGTCTTGGTTTAATTTTTAGTTTAATTTCCTTTCAGTGGTGTGTCAGAGAAAACTTGTGTACTGCAGCTTTGGAGCTCCCAGGTTCTGGCTTTACCATTGGCTGCAAGTAGCCTGGCAAACGTTCACATAAGGGATATTATGGAGTCTCATGTGGAGGTTTTTTTGTATGACAGTAAAAAAATGAGCTCCAAATTTTTGAGCTGAAAGCATGGCTGAGTGCAGGGCAGATCAACTTGTCCGTGGGCATTGCAGGTGCTCTTTGAAAAACTATGTTTTACATTTCTCAATGATGTGTTGATGCTGCCCTCAACAGCTTTGGCAGCCATAAGATTCACTGCTGTCTTGTTCTACTATGAATTGTAGTCTCACAGTTGTTAGTGCTGATAGAACAGGGTCAGGACTGATGTTTTTGGAGTGTATTTTGAGTTGGGTTTCAGTACGTAACTGTACGTGACACTGTGGAACGAGGTTTCTGTTTTTAGCTGACTGCAAAACACAGTTGCAAGTATTCTGAAGGCATGCAGATCATTGCAGGAAAGCATTTGAGTGTGTTGCCTGCACTTAGCACCTGAAATATGGAGTAAAAGCCCTAGTAGAACTCTTAGTGTAATTTTCACTGGCTTAGCTTTTCACAGAATCACAAAATGTTAAGGGTCTGGAAGGGACCTCAAAAAATCATCTAGTTGAACCTCCCTGCCAGAGCAGGATCACCTATAGCAGATCACACAGGAAGTGGATAGCAGGTCAAGAGAGGCTCTCCTTCCCCTCTGTTCTGCCCTGGTGAGGCTACATTTGGAATATTGTGTCCAGTTCTGGGCCCTTCAGTTCAAGGAGGACAGCAAACTGCTTGAGAGGGTCCAGCACAGAGCAACGAAGATGATTAAGATTTGATTAAACATTGATCAGAAGCATCAGCAATCTGCTCTAGCTTGCACTTGAATAAAACAATATTTTCAGAAATAATGTTTCCTTCTTTTCTGCTTTTAGGTATCAAAGAATGAACTGGATTGGTTTCATCAAGACTTAGAAATACAAGTGAAGAAATGGCAACAGGAGAAAAAGGAAAATAAGGAGAATTTAAAAGCACTGAGGAATACAGTTAAAAAGCATACAGATACCAATGACAGGTACTGATTTTTTAAATGCTGATTTATATTACTTTGCCTTTTGATACTTTCTGTTTAGAATTTTTTTTTTCCAAGCAACAGTAAGTATAGCTATTTCTGGTAAGTGGCAGTATCTACTGACTTCATGAGGTATGCAGAGCAAAAAGTCAAACTTGTTGCCCTAATTATGTCATTCTGAAATTAGTGAAATGCACTCTTGGATTAGAGCTGATGGTAGCAGGCTCTAGATACATTATTTAACCTAATTAACAAACACTACTTCACTATTTAAGACCTTTGCTTATTTTCTGGAATCCTTCAGATCTGCACTACATTTTCACTTTGCTCCTTCATTATGTTCTCTGTGTGTCACTCTGCTGCATTAAGATTAGCTGTAAATTTTCATAGCTGTTTTCATTCAATCAACCCAACCAAACTCAGATCTACATCTATTTTTCTTACAGGCTTTTTCTCTCTTCTCAGCTTTTGAGGGTCATCTAAGGATGCAGGTCTCCTTTTTTTTGAGTCCTGTCACCCATTGCTCAGATCAAATTAAAACTACAAGAACCACATAACTGCATGTGTCTATTCTGGTTGTTTTTACCCATCCTTCACCCTAAACCATATTTCCATGAAACTTAATATTATCCAAGTATGGGCCCTGTCATGAACCTGTGTGGCAAACCCAGCTGTTCCCTGGCTAATGAGCTCTGTTGACAATGCAGGAGCAAGAACCAGCAGTCAACTTCTACCACAGTCAACAAACATCCATGAGAACATGTCATGGACACACTTGAAAAATAAATTGTGTACCATTTGATGAAATATTACCAGTAGTTTTTCTTGAAACATTCTAAAGACTTCAGAAATCTTTACACAACTCTAGTCATTGGGTGTGTAACCACTTAGATGTTTTATTACAGGAACAGGCTAAAATCTCTTTGTCTGCTTTTGTTTGGGTTATTTGGGCTTTTTTGCAAGCCACAGGTGAACATGTAGAATAGCTTTGGGTAACTGACAAAACTGACTGACTTGGCAGTATTTCTTCTAATTAGATTGGAGAGTTCCTACTTAAACTTTGATATTCTCTCTCAGTTTAAAGAGAAGGTTTCTGTGTTTGCTTGTGGGTGTATTGTCTTTAGTCTAAGGAGTTTGGGCCAAATCTCTGAAAAAATCATCAGCCTGCTGTTATATTGGCTGCTGCTGAGTTAGGAATACATTTAAATGCATTTGTGGTATTAAACAGCGTATAAAACATACAGGTTGTCACTAAAGTTATAGAGGAGCACATTTTGTGTTTGCTTATGAACAAGCTTAGTAACTGTTTGATTCCTATAGGTATTCAAAGATCATTGAGGAGAAGGAAAAGCAGTATAATGTGTCTTTAAATACATATCTCGAGACCAGGTAATATTTATGTTTCAGCAATGTTTATGTTTTCCTGATGACTTGTCATTGGAGTTGTCCACTTCACTTTATGTAAAGGCTTAGGGAAAAAACCAGAAGCACTTTAACCTGTATTTCTTACTCTCAAGTTAGTTTACTTACACTTAGCCTAAGTAAATATTTTCTTTTAGAGATTTGTGGCTGATTCCTCTCTGGAGGTGTTCAAGGCCAGGCTGGATGAGGCCTTGAGTGAGCTGTACTAGCGAGAGGTGTCCCTGCCTATGGCAGCGGGTTGGAACTAGATGATCCTTGAGGTCCCTTCCAACCTTACTGCTCTATGATTTAGAACAATAAAAATCTGCTTTTTTGTATTCCCATACAATACCCTTGACTATATGCTATTGTGTTTTGGAACACCTCAGAAGCTGGGTGTGGTACCTGCCTTTGTGTAGCTTTGGATGGTCACACATTTGTAGTCCTGAACAACCCTAAGTTTGTCGAAAGATTTCTCAAAAGTTACTTCTGTGCATGTTGTATGAAGTCAAGGTTTTGTTTACAGATACATTCTTTATATAGGTGATGAGGCTCAGAACCATAATGCTTGCATGACTCCAGTAGTCTAACTCCTATAAGCTTGCACAGTGAAATGTGGTTAAGAAATCCCAAGGCTGTGCCCATAGAGCTAGCAGTGTGACTACACAAATGTGATGCCATACCTGAAGGCACAAGCTGTGAAATGGAGAACAGAGAATAGCTGTTAGAAAACCTCTAAATTTAAAATACTATTCTGTTGTAAATATTACTCAAATATTTAACCTCTTTATTTCACAGTAATAAATTTGCTAATGAGAAACTAAAATTGGAAGAGCTTATAAAAAAGAGTCAAGATGACTGCCAGAATTGTACGGAGAGAGCTGTTAAAGCAGAGGTACAAACAAAAACATAATAACATCTTTGCAGGAGCTTGGATCATTTGTGCTGATAGTAGCTGGAAAATGTGACTGCTGAAGACTTACTTAACAATTTACTTTTTTAAATAGCACCTAAGAAGTTTCAGAAGGGTATGTCAGTGTGGCTCTAATATTGTCAAGTGCTGTTCGTGAGCTTATCCTTCAAAACTTTGCAATCATCAAGACGTGTTGTTTTTATCAACCAGTATTAAAAATATGTAGAATTTGGGACATGTAGTATTGCCCCAAACAAAATTCAAGTAGTAACTGAGTTTCATATTCAACCTTGTTATGAATAAATTCCATTAGTAAGAATTTACCAATGGAATGTAAAAAATTCCTTGTTAAAACAAGTAAATCGTAGTTAGGGAACACGTAGCTACTTCTTTATCAGGTAACAACCAACTTGTGTGTTTTAATGAAAGGAGGAGAGGGCTGATACATGCTGCTTTTAATAAACCAGTGAAGTTTTCTGCTGGGGATGCTTTGAGTATCATGAACAATTCTCCCTTCTTAATGGAAAATCTATGGGAATCGTTTTGCTATCAGTTGAAGTGAATTATCCTTTCTATCCTCCTTGAGGGCCTGTCAGGGCTGTTAATTTCGCTGGAAATTACTTGCCATAGGAGTTGTGTGCCTGTGTGTATTGTGCTCTGTATCACCACACTAGTGTTTCTACTCTGCTGTTTCTACACAGTTCTGTTCTGTTACAGATATCAGTACTCCAAAACTGGAAGGAAACTGAAGTATGCAAGCTGAATGGCATAGCTGCTAACGCAGAAGCAAATCTCAAGAGGCTGAAGTTGCTCAGTGGGTATGAAGAATTTTAGTGTTACTAGTTGCTAAATACAAGTAGTTGTGGATGTTTAATCACCATTATTTGACTAGATGGGTCAGCTCTGCTTACAAAGGGATCCTGGCCTCAAAGGTGCATAGAAACATAACAGTTAAATGCAGCTTTCCTGAAGCTGTATTCCTTTTCAGCCTTGCTACTGAGAACATTCCAGTTATTCCTGCACAGGATCACTGGGGAAAGGGCTGCAATAGAAAACAGTGCAAAATAACTTCCTTACAAAGACCTAACTTAGCCCTTGGTGTTACTCTTTTTTTTTTCATTTAAGCCATATTCCCTTGTCCTTGTGTTGATGTAAAATACCAATTCACACTTAAGGAGTCCAGTTCTGAAATTGGATAATGTCTAAGTACTAGGTATTTGAACTGATTCCAACTTAAAATTGCTTAAGTCTTCAACTGTGGTCTAGTTGGTAAAGGAAGGAACTGCTGTACTAAAAAAATTGGTCTTAAAAGTCATGAGAATGTTGGAGTTTAACTAAAGATCTTGAATAATTCAGCAGCTCAGCTTCAACAGCACTTATGCTGAAGTCACAGATTGATTCCTGGGAAACATTTGTTTCAAATGTGAAGAAACAACTGGAAAAAGTAGAGGTAAGCCTTCATTTTTCTTAGTTGAAATTAGAATAAATACCTTCAATAATTTTTGCATTCCTGTTTTAAAACACCAGCAGTTTGCATTCCAAATCCTGCACTGCATTCTTTTTAATTACAGGGAAAAGGGACAGTTCTAAGTCCAGATTATTTAAGTACAGTTAAGTTGCAGTTGAGTATCTTCACTTATGTACAGGCAAAAAAATGTATACACTTGCTTCCAAGTTGGATCCCACATTACCAAGTCTAGTCTCAAGAGAAAATTCTCTGCAAAGTCAAGATGTAGAGTATCTAGGCTGAGATTTAAGAACTAGAAGGGGTTTTCCAAACCCTTTCAAGGCGTTAATGTGAATACTTTAAACACAGGTTTGTGTTACTCCAGCAAATGTTAGCCTTGCATCTCTATACAAAGGTCTGGTATCTCTGGGGCTTTGCAAAGAACTAGTTGTGTCAATGCCATTTCAAATCAAGAGCCAGCTTTAGTTAATGCCCATCCAGAGGATAATTTGTTTTACTTCTGCAGACTGAGTATGAAGAAAGAATTCAGATGGTGAAAAATGGTGTCCAGAACTGCCTCACCAAAGTGGAAACTGTGGATCTTCCTTCTCCTCCCAGTGTCTTAGTATGTGTCTTACACTTGACAGCAGTTTGTAAAGAAATTCTTTTAAATTTGCATCAGCATGACTACCCCCTATAGAGAAAAAAACTTGAATATATTGCCTTGAACACAGAGTAAGCTGGCTTTCCTTATGTTCAGGTAATGTTCAGAAGGTGAAGGTGACTGCAGGTGAGCAGGGGGAAGTCTGGTGAAAAGCACATTCTCAGATCCTTTGAGAGATTTAAGCTATTTAAAGTTAGCTTTTAAAATGCTTCATGTTCTGTCTGGATTTGGTCTAATGTTTTTGCGGATTGTGACCACACCAAAATCCATAGGGACCAGGCCCCCCCATTACACCAACATGTGTAACTGACTATGTCCTGTCTATTATTACAAACTAGGTGGACTGTGTAGCCATGTATGGAAGTGCATCTGTAATGGCTACATCCCAGATGAAGACTGCTTAAAAACTTTTTCTCACGGGCCACAAATGCTTTGTTCAGATTGTCAGTTACTTCTGAACCTTGTGATTTGTTCCTGGTTTAAAGACAAAGTCAGTATAACTTTAATACTCTTTGACCTGTTCAGCAGCATGGTTGTGGGAAAAACTACATCACAGAATCAGCCAGGTTGGAAGAGATCTCCAAGCTCATCCAGTCCAACCTGTCACCCAGCCCTATCCAATCAACCAGACCATGGCACTAAGTGTCCCATCCAGTCTTTTTGAACACCTCCAGGGATGGTGACTCCATCACCTGCCTGGGCAGCCCATTTCAATGCCAATCACTCTCTCTGTGAAGAACTTCCTCCTAGTATCCAGTCTATACCTTCCCCAGCACAACTTGAGACTCTGTTCTTTTGCTGGTTGCCTGGGAGAAGAGACTGACCCCCACCTGGCTACAACCTCCTTTCAGGTAGTTGTAGGGCAATGGTAAAATACTCAGAGATTAGATAGCTGCAGCAGTGATGCAAACAATCTATGTGCTACCATTCACTGATGATAGAATTCAAACCAGGGCACAGAGCTGATGCCTAGTCCTGAGACCAAGTAGCATTCAGAAACCACTGCACCTGAGACAGTTTGGAGTCGAGGAAACATTTCAGTCATCTCAAAAGAGGGGAAATAATTGACTCAGCAAACACAGTCACATAGGAAACCCTGAATTCATTGGAAGTGGCACACAACTTTTTTTTTTATATTTATTTACTTTGCAGAAAGTTACGGGGGTTTTCATTTGGTTTTGGTGTAATTTAGATTGAATCATAGAATGGTAAGGTTGGAAGGGACCTCAAGGATCATCTAGTTCCAACCCCCTGCCATAGGCAGGGACACCTCCCACTANTTCAGATACTGGAAGGCTACTATCAGGTCCCCTTGAAGCTTTCTCTTCTCCAGGCTGCAGAGCCCCAACTCTCTCAACCTGTCCTCGTAGCAGAGCTGCTCCAGCCCTCTGATCATCTTTGTGGCCTCCTCTGGACCCGCTCCAACACTTCCATGTCCTTCCTGTGCTGAGGGCTCCAGAACTGCACACAGTACTCCAGGTGGGCTCTAAGGAGAGCAGAGTAAAGGGGCAGAATCCCCTCCCTTGCCCTGCTGGCCACACTGCTCTTGCTGCAGCCCAGGACTCGGTTGCTGTCTGGGCTGCATGTGCACACTGCAGGCTCATGTTGAGCTTTTCATCAACCCAGACTCCCAGGTCCTTTTCCTCAGGGCTGCTCTCAGCCATTCACCACCCAACCTGGATTTGTGCTTGTAGGCTGTTCTAATACTGTATATTTATGATCCAGCTTTTCTGGACTTAAACAAGTAGGTTACACTTAGGTTCTTCTGCATGCTTTTTCTTCCACACTCATTGCCAACTTTTCCTCATTGGCACAGAATGAGATGATGTAGTCAGCTTGGTTACCATTAATTTACAGGCAACTTAGGAGCCTCATGTTCTGCATTTCTATTTTTACTGAAGTAATACAGGAATAAAATTTTAGAAGAGATATCTGCAATTCTTTCAGCTTTGAGAAGACTTTAATAGGCAAATACTGAGTCCAAATGAAAAAGACCTGATGAAAACCATTTTTCTCCCTACTGAATTGTGTTGGAACACCTTTACAGTGAAGGCTTATGCTTAGAAATAAAAATTACACTAATTCTGTATAATCTATTTAAAGCAGTGAACTTGCTATTTTCAAATTATTGACACTTACTGACAGAAGTTCTGTTTGTACCACCAACTTTAAGCTGCACTTTAGTACAGCTTGGAGCTGCCCTTGTGTTCTTTTAGCCAAGCATGCTGAAGGAAGGGTTTGTGCACGTGCTGTCCTGAGATACTACACATAGGCAACCCATCTATTACAGACCAGCCTTCTGCAGTATTTTTTACCTAGGTAGGGCAAAATAAGATGAATTCATGTGGCCTACCTGTTCCTTAGCATGACCAAAAGTGTTCCTTTCCTAAAATGAAGTTGTAGTCAGATGGGGGTCAGGCTCTTCTCCCAACTAGTGACAGGACAAGAGGGCATGGTCTGAAACCGTGCCAGGGGAGATTTAGGCTGGATATTAGAAAGCACTTCCTCATAGAAAGGGTGATTAGGCACTGGAATGGGCTGCCCAGGGAGGTGGTGGAGTCACCATCCCTGGAAGTCTTTAAAGACTGGATGTGGCACTTGGTGGCACAGTTTAGCCTATGTCGTGTGCTAGGTTATAGGCTGGACTTGATGATCTGAGAGGTCTTTTCCAGCCTCAATGCTTCTGATTCTGTGCTGCAAATGCTGAAGAGTTCTGCTCAATTTTAATAACTGTTTTTCCTGTGACATCTGTTATTCCCTAGGCAAAATATGGCAGGCCTCCCATCAGTGATCCAGCCATCGTCATGTGTTCCTCTACATCTGCACGTCCTAATTTACTGCCTGCATTTTCAAGCTCCAACGCTAAAGGTCCAGCACCTGCTTCATTTAATACACAGGCCAGAGTCAAGGCTGCTTCTGCAAGCGGTGGATCACAGAAAACACAACTCAAACCTCCGGAAGGGTCATATTCTGAGGAAATTGCAGCAGCTTCCCTGCTGGGGAGTTCTGCAAGGAACACTCAGAATGTCCAGCCAAACCAGAACCACCAAGGAGTACAACTGAGGGCTTCTGGACTTCCAAACAACAAAATGATTCCAAAAGCATATGAAAATATTATTGCCCGTCTACAGAGTACATTCCCAAACCACAGCAGGTATTTGCTTCAGTGAGCATCATGTTGAGTAGCAGGAGTTTCCAACATCCATAAATTACAAAGAGAGCTGTTTTCTTAGTGGATGACTATTTTGAGTTGTTGTACCTGTGACATTCCTTAAGGGACTAGACTTGTGGTCTTGGCTTGTGTTTTGGTTTATTTTTTCCCAACTAATAGCAATAATAGAATTATGATTTTATTGTTTGGGATTTTTTTACAAATGAGAGAGTAGGAGGTACTTACTGCAGCTCCTTTGAGAACTTAGTATCTTTTACAGGCTCAGCTGCTGTGAATCAATGCTGTAGCATGGAAGCTAAAGCGTTCTTAAATGTTATGACTGTGCTGGTAACAGCCATAGTGTTGCCAATCAGTAAGTCTGTCTCTTTCTTTGTCCCTTCAGTTCAGACTTTATTGGCTTTATAGAGGACGTACAAAGAAGCAATGGAAATACGTTGTCAGGTTTGAGCTTCAGTGAAATTCTAACCAGAGTGGCAGAACTCATTCTGGACCACCAAAGTAAGGTACTGTGGTATGCTTTTCTACTGTGTGTCTCTGACAGAAGAGACAGTGCAGCATAGTTCAGAAAAGAATGCAAAAGCTTCTTTCATTGCCAAACTCTGAAATAGGAGCTAGATCCAGCTTCTTTTCCCATACCCCCAGATGCTTTTCACATAGAGAGGCTGGGGAATTGGGCAGAGAGAAATGTAATGAAATGCAGCAAGGGCCAGGGTAGTCTTGCAGTTGGGAAAGAACAATCCCACCTATCATTATAGGTTGAGGACTGACCTGCTGGAGAGCTGTGAAGTAGAAGAGGACCTGGAGGTCATAGTGGATAGAAGGTTGGCCTTGAGCCACTGCAATGTGCTCTTGTGGCCAAGGCCATTCTGGGGTATATTAGAAGGGCTGTGGCAGTAGGTAGAGAGAGGTTCTCCTCCCCCTCTACTCTGCCCAGATGAGGCCACATCTGGAATATTTGGCCCAGTTCTGGGCCCTTCAGTTCAGGAAGAACAGGGAATTGCTTGAGAGAGTCTAGCAGAGAGCCACAAAGATGGTTAAGGAAGTGGAACATCTTCTTTGTGAGGAAAGACTGAGGGAGCTGGGGCTCTAGCTTGGAGGAGATGGAGAGGTGACCTCATTAATGTTTATGAATATGTAAAAGGCAAGTGCGAAGAGGGTGGAGCCAGGCTTTTCTCAGTGATGCCCAATTACAGGACAAGGGACAGTGGGTGGAAGTTGAGGGCTAGGAAGTTCCATGTAAACAGGAGGAAAACTTTTTTTCCCTGTGAGGGTGACAGAACACTGGAACAGGCTGCCCAGGGTGGTTGTGGAGTCTCCCTCTCTGGAGATATTCAAAACCTGCCTGGACACATTTCTGTGTGATCTGGTCTAGGTGACCCTGCTTTTGCAGGGGTGTTGGTCTGGATGATCTTTTAACATCCCTTCCAGCCCCTAACCTTCTCTGATTCTGTGATACTTGCCTAGGCACCAGCCTCAACAGGGAGACTGTTGAAGTCAGCATCCTCCACTGCATCAGCTCAGAGTGGGGGGGAAGTACCTGCAGCAGAAAATACACCCAACCCTCCCACGGCAAGAAACACCTCAAGTAAAATTCCCTCTCGGCCACATCTCCAGCCCTGGGGAAATGTCGCAACAACACCTAAATCCAAATGGAAAAAACCAGACTGTAGTGTAAGTTCTCCACTGTTTCAGTGAATGTGAGGTGATTGCCATGAACTTAGCCGAAGACATCAAACAGTCCAAGTTCTGCTGGAAATAGGCTTGTTCATTTTGTGTACAAAAGCTTAAATATACTTGCTTCAAGTGAAATTTGCTGATTTTACTGTTGTTAGCTTTCAAATAACTTAATGTTTTGTATACAGGGCTCCAGTGATGATCCTTGCACAATATGTCATGATGAGCTAGGCGAAGACTTGTACGAACTAGACTGTGGGCATCACTTCCATGGAGAAGTAAGGATGTTCTCACCACTTAAACACTAATGCTTATAACCTCTGTTCAGTTGTGCTCTCATTCTGCTTTCTAAAAGCAGCTCTTCCCTCTCTCCACTGTTCTTTAATCATTGAAACCACTGGAAGGGCACTTTGCTTTCACAGGCTCACTGTCTGTATGGCCTTACTCTATCAGAAAGTTTGCAGTTTTAGATTAAGTAAAATAATAATCTATCCAAATGAATTTCAGCTTATTCATCAAAGAATGAACTTGGTAGTCCACTTGTGGGTTTTGTTTGCAGCATACCTGCAGAAGAGGCTGTCACTGTAAACCCTGCATTTGCCAGCTGATAGGTGCTGCGTGTGTAACTTCATGTAGTAAGAGTCTGGATTGTGTTAAGAGTGTGTTGGTGTTCCTGTCCGTGACCTCTTCCTGTTAACTTCATCTGTTTACTTGCTGATCTGTCACTGCAGAATAGATGCAAGTACAACTGGATCAGCACAGCATCAAATGGGAGGACAGTTTTTTAAAATGTGCTGGATAAGTGCTTACCTATTATTAAGTTGCTTAAGCTGAGCTCTTTGTATTGGACTTTTATGTTCTTAACATCTTCTGTTCTTGCAGTGCGTTAGAAAGTGGCTTAAGCAACAATCAAGTACCTGCCCTATCTGCCGTGTCCACGTTGTGTTACCTGAAGACTTTCCTGAGTTTTCTGCAAGGAAGAGATATGCTTAAACCTTGTTTTATTTGAACATGTTATAGCAAGATGCGAAGTGACTGCAGAATAACCACCCTGGGTAAGGAACAGGTGCCTAGAAAGAGACAGAACCCTGATTTTTAGTGGATTCATTAGTGCAACTCAGACTGATGTGGTATTTAACGCTTCACATTAAGATGCAAGAGGCTGGTACTGCTGTGGCACCTGCAGAACCAAGTCAGCCAGCTCCAAGACCCAAGGCTTTTTGGCTAAGGCCTACTGAAACCACTGAATCTACTTTCCATAAAGGATAGTGGGTAATTCCTGTAAAGACAGGGCTTTCCTTCATGGCTTAGACCACACTGCAAATCAATTCTCCTATAAAACACATAGGTTACCTGAATGGCAGACTGCTAGACACAGCCAAGACATAACCTTCCTCTGGTGTTAACCCTAACAATTCCAATGCAGGCTTCAAATCAGGCTTGTGATTGTTATGAATGCTTTTCACAGAATTGCAGCTCCCTTAGCTGCATCAATTCAGAGCTAATAATTAATTAAAATAATAAGTTATAGTAAAATTTTGAAGCAAGATTACTTTAAGTACTCACGTGGTTTCTTTCTTTTTTGTATATTGAGTGGTTTAATTCTTTAATCTCAAAAATATGATTTCAACTTCTGTCACTGCCAAAGAGCTAATTTGCTGAAATCATAATGCCAGGATTTTTATTTTGGATAAAGCAACATTGCATCTGTATTCTGTGCATGAATGTTCATTGGTGGTGTGGTACAGAATACAAACATCTGAACGGTTACCCTACTGCTTTAAAAGTCTGAGCTTGCCAGAGTACCTTCCTCACTGTAAAACTTGTCTCACACAGCCAAAAAGCCAGGACTAGAGGGTGGACAGCTTAGTCTCTCTGAAAACAGGGTCTGACTATTGTCTGGATACAAGCAGTAGTAAATGGATTTTTTGAGATGAAGTTCACTAATGCTAGGAATCTTTTGTTCCCCAAAGGGAGTATGTAACCTCCAGACGAAGTGTTAAAGTGTTCTGTGATTAATCTGTATGTTAATTTGCACTTGCATCAAAAATAAAGTTATTACTGGAGCTGTTGTAGTTATATTGTGTAATCATCAAGGAGTTAGCAAAAGTACTAATCTGCTCTAGAGTATTATAAGGCACGTTCTTACCTGAAGAATTGGGTGCTGTGGTGCTCTGCAGTACAGCACTTGCATCCTTTCTATCAGCATCCATAATTTTCTTGGGATGGGGGATGATACATGTTACCATAGCTTCTCACAAAACCAGACCCAGTCTTTGGCACTCAGAGCCTTTTTCCAGAGCAGAGAGATCCTTGACTTGGCAAGAGGTGAGCAAAGCTGTCCTACGCCTGCCATAGCGGACAGCATTCTCCCACCAGAACCCAACATAAGGTAGTATGGGTAAGCTATCTGTGGCAACAGTGCAGTCAGCACTGAACCTATATTCACACACACGTGTTTGTGGTCAGCCAGTGTCCTTTACCTGCTAGTTATAGCAACAAAGCCCCCAGGATGGTTTTTCACCCATGCTTCCATAATTAAGGGAGAAGGATTTTAGTGATTTCCAGCAGTAGTTTGTTCACAGCCTTCTTTCTGACACCGGCATCAGAGAAGACAGCCTCCCCCTGCACCAGAGGTGTGCAGGGAGGGGGACCATCGAGCAGGCTCTAGCAGGATACAGTGGTCCAAGGCACCATGAGGCCACTCCCATCTTTCCAAAGCACTGTGGAAGGTGGGAGATGATAGTGCCACTTTGAACAGCAGGTGGCACTCTCACTGTATCGTGTAGATTTCCTTTTGTCTTCCTCCCACTCAGCCTCTACAGGTTCCTGATCTTCGGGTAGGCAACTTTTTGCTGTAAAACACTGAACTAAATTTCAAATGGTGCAGTAGGGCAATGCTGCTGAACTAAAGGTAATTATTTTTTGCACTCCTGTCTTTTCAAGTTGTCGTCTTTACACTTTTATATAATACTTTATATACTTAGTCTGCCTTCACCCCACAGAGTAGTGCATGGAAAATTCAAGAGCAGACTGAAAGAGTAGCTCTGTTAAAACAACATTGAAATCAACAGCCTGTGTTGGCACAGTTATTTTTACCCAAATAAGCTTTCCTACAATAGTTTCCTTTAAGCTGTATAGTTACAGAAACTTATTTACTGTTACTCCTTTCCTAGCCTTTCTATTTATACTTTAAAGCTGAACAAATGACAGTATTAACCCACCTAATCCAGAGCATGCAGGGTTGTAATGCCATGTTTTCACCATCAGCATAGGCTGGTCTCCGACAACTCTGTGGTGCTGTTTGCCACTCGACAGACTTCTTTTCTTTCTTTCTTTTTTTCTTGTTTACAGATCAGTTCTAATGTGGAACAAGTCTTACAAAAGGGTAGATAGTATAATGCAAAGAAGTATGTTCTTAAATGAAAAAACTCCTGCCTTACCATCTTTTGCATCTATTTTACACAATTGGGAAAGGTAAAGTAACCCTGGGGATGTGCCCAAGGAAAAAACAAGGCTCTAAGCATTCCTCCACAGACTCTCGTTCCCAATTTGCCCTAAATACAGCTGGTGTGATTCCACATCACTTAGTTGTGATACTCATCCCATGCCACCACTTTGCACTGTTGTAGCACCATTTATTATACCTTCAAAGACCTCATTCAGTGTTACTTTGCAAGTCCCATACTCTCCTCCCCCTATACATAACATATACACTCACAATCTATGCAGCCAGACTAAGTCTGTTTAAGAGGTCTTTAAAGGACTTTGGAACAGTTATTACAAAATTAAGTAAGGAGACAACTAAGTATTCCTACATGTTGTAGAAATACACAGAATCCTACAGCATATGTCCAAGAAGAACTGGCAAATGTGGTTGCTGAAGTCAGCCTTGTCAGGTAACTTTCTGTCTGGATAAATACATCCATGTAGGCTAGCACAAGGCAGGCACAGTCCTAGCGAGATTATAGAAAACTGAAAGCACAAGAACTCCCAGCAGGGAGCAGGAAGTGATGTGTTTTCAGTTAAAATATGACATGGATAAAATTTCATTTTGCCTCAAGAATTCTGTCCTTTTCCAGTAAATCCTTAAGTGATTCTCCTTTGGCTATTTACATCCTGCAGAGCTTCAGCGTGAAGTTCTCTGTGATGAGATGATCATCATGCAGAAGGACAACAATGTTAACTTCAAACTCTGGAAGAAGGGGAGAAAAAGAAAACGAAGATTCCCATGTGAATCTGAATGGTAGCAGTAGAGCAAGAGGCAGGCAATCCCTGCTCTCAGATGCAGCATTTCACAGGGGTCTTAGAAGCTCTTCAAAGACCCTGAGTTTTCCTGTGTCATGTACTCCAGGCAGAACCTTACCACAGGCATCCCAGATCTTTATTCCTGGAGAATCTTGGGCCATTCTTAACCTTTGGGATCTGCCCCCTCACTGAAACACTGTGACACAGAGTTTTCTGGACAACAGGCAGGATTCAGATTAAAATGTTCAGGAAAAGGTGCTTCAAACCACTGTGCACTTCTTACAAGCATCTAAGGGCAACAGGTAGGAAACACACCTCTGCTGTCAGCTTGTAACATAGTCTTGGAATCCTGCATTATGTATGGCCTTAGGAAATTAAAAACCTAAATACCTGCAAGCCATGGGAACATTTCAAATGAAAATCTTTTCTTTAGATACTACATTGTGTTGGTCCAAAGCAGTATCGGATCTAGAATCAATCCAAAACAGAAATGACATCAAACTGTTGGAGTGAGTCCAGGGGAGGGCCACAAAGATGAGCAAAGAGCTGAAGTACCTCCCTCAGGGGGACTGGCTGTGAGTTGGGGCTGTTTAGCCTGGAAAAGAGAAGGCTCCAAGTAGACCTTACAGCAGCCTTACAGTAACTGAAGGTACTGGAAGGCCTACAACAGGAAGGAACTTCTGGGCATACAACAAAACTTTTTACAAGGCCTTGTGGTAACGTGAGGGGAGATGGCTTTAGTCTGGAGGAGAGTGTACTTAGACTGGGTAATAGAAATTCTTTACAGTAAGGGGGATGAGGCACATGTTGCCCAGGGAGGCTGTGGATGCCCCCTCCCTGGAGATGTTCAAGAGCAGGCTGGAGGAGGTCTTGAGCAACATGGACTAGTGGAGAGTGTCCCAGCCCATGGTGGGGGGGTGGAATTAGATGATCATTATGGTTCCTTTCAACACAAACCATTCTAGGATTCTATGAAGAAGGAGAAGTCAGGTAGAGTTCATAAATTAAGGGAACCAGAGAAAAAGAAGGTACTGTCCCATTTTGGAATATCCATAACTATGTACTAGGGCTGTTCTTTATAAATAAAAGTAGGCTTCTATACTGCCAGCATTTGTCATTGTAAATTACTATTCAATAGCCAGAAATGGTAGAAAATAGAGAAGAACATTATTTTAGGGGAAATAACTACATATCAGGTGCAAAAACATTCCTGGAGGAACAGATAAACAGGTAGGCAACACCAGCTGTGCACACCTGTCCAGGACACACAGCAGAAATATAGGAGAGGCTTCAGCTGGGAAGGGTCCTAAAAGTTAGGGACTTGCAGCTTCAATATGATAAAATAAAACAAACCAAAGAAGAACGACCATGAGATTCCAGCAGAATGAAGTGAAGAAAGACAGGCTGGCAAACAGAATTTTTGCAGCAGTTATTTGAGCAAATGAAGGAAATCCTGAATTGCAGGTGTTTAAGGGAAATCTGGAAAGCAGATAAGGATAATAAGGAAAAGCAGGAAGGAGCTACTGGTGTAGATCATGGAATCATAGAATGGTAAGGTTGGAAGGGACCTCAAGGATCATCTAGTTCCAAACCCCTGCCATAGGCAGGGACACCTCCCACTAGTACAGGTCAATCAAGGCCTCATCCAATCTGGCCTTGAACACCTCCAGGGAGGGAGCATCCACAACCTCCCTGGGCAACCTGTGCCAGTGTCTCACCACCCTCACTGCAAACAACTTCCTCCTAACATCCAGTCTAAATCTCCCCTCTGCCAGTTTAAGCCCATTGCCCCTTGTCCTGTCGTTGCAGGATCTTGTAAATAATCCTTCCCCAGCCTTCCTGTAGG
>VWZE01000950.1:282250-320926 GCA_013396675.1 Eubucco bourcierii
AGGTTGGCCTGGGCCCACCTCTCCAGCCTGTCCAGGTCCCTCTGGATGGATCCCTGCCCTCTAGCAAGTCGACTGTGCCACACAGCTTGGTGTCATCTGCAAACTTGCTGAGGGTGCACTGATTCCTCTGTCCATGTCACTGACAAAGATGTTAAACGGCACTGGTCCCAGCACTGACCCCTGAGGGACACCACTTGTGAAAATCAAACTCATGTACAGCCTAAGACATCAGCAAAAGAGACAGTCCTATCCACTTACCAACTTTGAAGTTTGTTGTTTCCAGGGTGGGGCAAGTGAACAACCTGGGAAACACCATGTATATAGGAATTGGTAGCCCCCTGCAGACATCCCCATCGGCAATCTGAATATTTTGTATCTCTGTGGCATCTCTGGCATACCCTTCTGCACAGCCTGGTGAAAGTAGGGAATTCAGAGGGAGAAGGAGGGGAAGGGCAAGACAGAAGACAAAAATTAAACCAGAGACATGCTGAGTTTGGAGGGAGGTGTGTGTGGGCAAAACATTTTGCCCTCTGACCTGCACGTTCTCACATCAGCACTCCGAGTTACGGGTTACAGAGGTTATTAACATTTGGCCTGCTACATCCAAAGTGCACAACGATTTTTTGCAGGTCTTTGTAAGTGTATTGCTCGTTTTGACAGTCTTTCATATGCAACAGAAAGAGTGCAAGTGGCAATTACTGCAGTCTGCACACATACCCTTTAGAGGAACTTACCACAGGTCTCCACTCGTACTAACTGCAGCTCAATACTCTTGACTGCTGCCTCTGCATTCTCCACTACCAGCTCCCCTGTCAGCGGCTGTGTGATTATACAGTTTGTAGAACTGAGATGACCTCTGATGAGAAATTTTGGAAGTGAAGCTCTCTGAAAAAAAAATAAAAAAATCAGACAGGGGAGGAGAAAAACAACTGCAAGAGCAGACCAAGAAAAAAAAACCACTTTACAGATAAAGAGAGTGATCAGTGCATGTAGGAAATGCCCAAAAGTTGCAAAGGTAAGAACCCAGTTCAGAAATGCCTCAAACAACTTACATAATGTAACTATTAAAGTATGCATCCTTAAGCAGATGCATTAAGATATCTGTTACTACCCTCCCCCATGTCATGCATCATTCTATCCACAGGAACATTTTTCCTGATAGGAACTGGTGAAACAAGGCTATTATAATTAATCCAGAAGTTGGAAACTGCGTGGGGAAAGGGGTGGGCTGACAGGAACTAACAGGATGGTCAAGTTACATCTGCTGGCAGTGCTCTGGAGAGCTGCATTCTAGTCTCATTTTGTTACAGGTTACAATAGTCCAGCAGTTCAGTGATTTTCCCACTTTCTGAAATGTCTCTCTCTCATGGACACTCTTGGGAGGGAAGACAGGCAACTAAAACTGTTTAGTACAAGATGGAACACACTGCTTACATGCCAAGACACCAATTAAAGACAACTAATAAAGAGAATCATCTGAATACAGAATCACACAACTTGTAAAAGTTTCTTTACAGCCAGTATGTTTCTTGCTTTCTATGGAAAGAGCAGTAAGAAAAACTGATCATGGATGACATTCTGTAGCTCAATTTTCATAAAAGATCAAACCAGGGTTTTTGGTCCCCTTGGCCTCCCCTTTTGCAGGCCAGCAGGCATTGCAGATACTGTCTGCCAGGAGAGAAACTCGTATGATAGAAGCTCCAGTTACATTTCAAGTTCTGGCAGAAGGCATACTGAAACAGTCAAGTTTTCTACCCACATCTTCAGCTCAGATCTTCACCACGCAGCTTAAGACTCTCTGAGCACCCTTCTCTAACCTTTCCCTTCTCTTGTAAGCCTTCTTCTTCTTCTTCTCTCTCTTTTTTCCATTACTGACATCTTTGATGTAAGCCCCTACCTTCCAACCATCTGTTCACACTTGCTTGTGGCATCAGGTTTCCTTCCTCATGTAACTGATTCTCCCTTCTTCTAAACCAACTCTTGTTGAAAACCTTTTTTTCTCCCCATCTGTTTGTTTTGCTTCTTCGTCCTGGCTGCCAGCAGCAATGGCAGAAAAAGTTCTCCTCTGCTGTCCTTTAGACTGTTTCACTCAGATACCAAACACCTCTGCAGAATTTAGCTGTTCCACTCAAAATAAATCTCAGAGAAATAGAGAGGAATTTTCATGCGTTTTAGTAAATATAACCTCACTTGGGTGATTTCTTCTAACTTACATGACAGAAGTTACAGTCCAGACAAAAATCACTCCATGAACTATTCATAGAATCATAGAATGGTAAGGTTGGAAGGGACCTCAAGGATCATCTAGTTCCAACCCCCTGCCATAGGCAGGGACACCTCCCACTAGTACAGCTCACTCAAGGCCTCATCCAGTCTGGCCTTGAACACCTCCAGGGAGGGAGCAGCCACAACCTCCCTGGGCAACCTGTGCCAGTGCCTCACCACCCTCACTGCAAAGAATTTCCTCCTAACATCCAGTCTAAATCTTCCTTCTGCCAGTTTAAACACATTTCCCCTTGTCCTGTCATTGCAGGACCTTGTAAATAATCCCTCCCCAGCCTTCCTGCAGGCCCCCTTCAGTTACTGGAAGGCTACTATCAGGTCCCCTCAAAGCCTTCTCTTCTCCAGGCTGAAGAGCCTCAACTCTCTCAGCCTGTCCTCATAGCAGAGCTGCTGTACCCCTCTGATCATCTTTGTGGCCTCCTCTGGACCCGCTCCAACACTTCCACGTCCTTCCTGTGCTGAAGGCTCCAGAACTGCACACAGTACTCCAGGTGGGGTCTGACGAGAGCAGAGTAAAGGGGCAGAATCACCTCCCTTGCCCTGCTGGCCACACTGCTCTTGCTGCAGCCTAGGACTCGGTTGGCTGTCTGGGCTGCATGTGCACACTGAGTTCTAATAGTGCATCAGTTAAATGCTTTTTTAATTGTATGATGCCTTGCAGGTTCTTCTCATCACTACTATTATAAACACCTATCACGCCGGGACTGCCCGGAAAGGCAACGCGGTAAGGCAGAGACAGTCCAGGAGGTTCCTGCAGTGCACTGATGATAACTTTCTGATACAGGTGGTGGAGGAACCAACAAGTGGACATGTGCTGCTAGACCTTGTGCTAATGAACAAAGGAAATCTGGTTGCAGAAGGAAGGCTGCAGGGACCCTGAGGTGGTGGAATTTGGGATCATAAGGAAATACTGCAGGGCACTAAGTAGGACTGCAACTCTAGACTTCAGGAAAGCTACCTCTCACCTCTTCAGAGACCTGCTTGGAGTAATCCCCTGGATTAGAGCTCCAGAAGGTAGTGGGGGCCAAGAATGCTCATTAATATTCAAGCATCACTTCCTCCAAGCCCAAGTCCAGCCTTTGCTGGATATGTGACACTTGAGAAGGGGATGAGAGCTGGGATTGTTCATCCTGCAGAACAGAAGGTTCCAGGGAATGCTATCAGTATGTCTAAGTTCCTGGTGGGAATGAGTCAAGAAGGTGACATGAGACTTCTCTCATGAAAGGACAAGACAATATGGGAACAAAGCAAAATAAAGGAAAAATTAATTCACTTCTTAGTTCTGTGAGGTTGGTCAAATACTGTGAGTTTGCTGAGTGGTCCCCATCCTGTGAGATAACGAAAACTTGGCAACACATGGTCCTGAGCAACCTGCTCTAGATGACTAGGCTCTCAGCACTGGGACTCCACAAACCAGTCTCCAGAGGTCCCTCCCAACCACAGTGATTCTTGAATATGTAAAATGAAGGCAACAATAGCATGAAATAACCAAGCAGCTCATTCATAGGTGGAAGAGTAGGTCTAAATTCCAGTCTGCAACTAAAGACAATGGCTCTAAAGCAGGAAAATACTCTTAACACCACAAAATGCACAAAGGGAAAATCTGCAAAAGCAGAACACAAGTTTCTGTGTGCAAACAGAAACCACTGTTCAGAAAGCTGAATGACCAAGATGGCCACTACTGTTCATACAGAATTCCCAAAGCCACAGAGGGCTATAAAAGAGACACAACCAAAGCTGAAAATATACATTTTTAAAGGATCTTAGCTACACGTGGTATGGAATGAAGTTTTCCCTTAGCATCTTTCATTGATAAAAATGATTAATCATTACTGAACAAAGTTTCACCTTCCATTAGTCACCACTATCACAAGGGTTCAGGAAGAATCACTTTATTGTCGACCACAGTCGACTTGCTAGAGGGCAGGGATCCATCCAGAGGGACCTGGACAGGCTGCAGAGGTGGGTCCAGGCCAACCTCATGACATTCAACAAGGACAAGTGTAAGATCCTGCACCTGCATAGGCATAATCCCAAGCACAAATCCAGGCTGGGTGGGGAATGACTGAGAGTAGTCCTGAGGTAAAGGACCTGGGGGTCTGGGTTGATGAAAAGCTCAACATGAGCCTGCAGTGTGCACATGCAGCCCAGACAGCCAACCGAGTCCTAGGCTGCAGCAAGAGCAGTGTGGGCAGCAGGGCAAGGGAGGGGATTCTGCCCCTTTACTCTGCTCTCGTCAGACCCCACCTGGAGTACTGTGTGCAGTTCTGGAACCCTCAGCACAGGAAGGACATGGAAGTGTTGGAGCGGGTCCAGAGGAGGGCCACAAAGATGATCAGAGGGCTGGAGCAGCTCTCCTATGAGGACAGGCTGAGAGAGTTGGGGCTCTTCAGCCTGGAGAAGAGAAGGCTTCGAGGGGACCTGATAGTAGCCTTCCAGTATCTGAAGGGGGCCTACAGGAAGGCTGGGGAGGGACTATTGACAAGGTCTTGCAATGACAGGACAAGGGGCAATGGGTTTGAACTGGCAGAGGGGAGATTGAAACTGGATGTTAGGAGGAAGTTGTTTGCAGTGAGGGTGGTGAGACACTGGCACAGGTTGCCCAGGGAGGTTGTGGCTGCTCCCTCCCTGGAGGTGTTCAAGGCCAGGTTGGATGAGGCCTTGAGTGAGCTGTACTAGTGGGAGGTGTCCCTGCCTATGGCAGGGGGTTGGAACTAGATGATCCTTGAGGTCCCTTCCAACCTTACCATTCTATGATTCTATTGCTTACAAAAATAAAAAGGACCAAAGGGGAAAAAAGAAAGAGTTGATTATCTGCAGGGTAGCATTTAATCATTCCTCTTGTCACAAGCATTACATTTAAAATAGATCAGAATCACAAAAGCACAACATTTAAAATAATAAGAAAATCCTTACCTCTTTAACGTTTTGCAAAGTTTCAGGAGTAATTGTGAAGTCTACCGGGCTTGCTGTCAGTTTCCCTTTCTGTGACTACAAATAAAGAGTTAAGCTGTAAACTGTGATTTACAAATCACATACAGAGAATGCTGAGACAACAAAGTCAAGCAACTGTTAGATGTGCTAGTTTTCAGGATTTCCTCCATACTTAAAGTATGCATCTAGATAATAGAAAACCTGAGATTTCCTGCCTTTGTTATTAAATAACATTACAATATTGTCTAAACGCAAGTTAGAATGCATCACAAACCTAAACTCCAGAAACGGAGCTGTGTCAATTTCAGGTTACTTTGTGTTTGCCACTGCAATAAACCACAGCAAGCTCTCAAATCACTCTCCCTCCCTGGAGATGTTCAAGGTCAGGTTGGAGGAGGCCTTGAGTGAGCTGTACTAGTGGGAGGTGTCCCTGCCTATGGCAGAGGGTTGGAACTAGATGATCCTTGAGGTCACTTCCAACCTTACCATTCTAGGTTCAAGAAGGCCTGATAGTAGCCTTCCAGTATCTGAAGGGAGCCTACAGGGAGGCTAGGGAGGGACTATCGACAAGGTCTTGCAATGACAAGACAAGGAGCAATGGATTTAAACTGGCAGAGAGAAGATTTAGACTGGATATTAGGAGGAAGTTCTTTCCAGTGAGGGTGGTGAGACACTGGCACAGGTTGCCCAGGGAGGTTGTGGCTGCTCACTCCCTGGAGGTGTTCAAGGCCAGGTTGGATGAGACCTTGAGTGACCTGTACTAATGGGAGGTGTCCCTGCCTATGGCAGGGGGTTGGAACTAGATGATCCTTGAGGTTACTTCCAAACTTCCCATTCTATGATTCTATGATTCAATCTAAATTTTTTGGCATAAGCTCTACCTCCACTGGAAAGAAAAAAAAAAAAAGAAAAGCAGAACCAAAATATGTGGTTGACTACTATAAATCACCTGAAAAAGAAATAATACATTACCTACCTGAAGAATATGGTATACTGTAAAAAGAAGATAGACTCTACATTTCTGTATTTACAACTAATTACATATCCCATGTCACTTGCAGTATTTCCTTTCATTCTTAATACTCAGTAAATTTGGGTAGGGGAGAGGGGGAGATTATAAATCAACTCGCTCCACTGCTTCAAAGATATTTTATAAACTCTCCCTTCCTCCCTCTTGTTATGTCTGAGCACTTTGATCTCTTTCTCCTGCCCTTTCACTAACAGCTGAGGCCTCCTAAGCAATCCTCATATTACTAGGAGATCCTCAGCTGATGAAATCTAGCATAGCATGGATTTAATGGACTTAGGCACTCCAGCTTCTTTAACAGTAAAAGAAAAAATGGTCCAGGTTAGCTTTTCACACCAAAAAAGCACTTTTGGGGGCACATTTTTACAGTTCTTCAGTATCTATTTGCATCATTTATGACAAAACCAAGAAATGGAGTGTTTCCAGAAGAGGCTGAGCGGGCCCTAAAGTTCTGCTGAGACAGCAGCTTGTACTCTGCATCTTTTATAGTTGCTTTGTATACTTATACTTTGTATACTTTGCATACTTATAGTAAGTTTTGCTTACTGTTCACCAACCTCTCTACCCACCCTTACCTCTGTGAGGAGCAATGTCTTTTTCATACATATTTAGAGTAAGTGGCCAGTACAGGATTATGTGAGACACATTTGTACATAACTGGGACCTGGCAGTGCACATCACCACCAGCGGGCTTAACTTGAACTCTTAGCTAGGACCTACTGCCACTACTTAAGAATTCAAAATAGCTTCTGCTGCCCAGCTGCAGGATGTTAGCAAAAGATGGAATATACTTTCCCATAAATGACAAATTCTGGCAAAGAATAAGGTTAAGGCAAATAGTACATTGAGCACTCACAGTGAAAATTATATGTTCAGTAAAACGTAATTTATTTGCCCTGAGAGGTTAGTGATTTACTGACTTGTGATCTAAGAAGCTTTGTAGTGGGAACAAGAAAGAAAACAAGGAAACTGCACAACATGCAATCTGTTCCCTATTTTGACAAGTGGCTTACTTGTAACAATTGCCCAATAAAATGGGGCATAATCTATTCTAGAAAACACAAAACTTCTTCAGAGCACCTAGCTAAATCTACAGAAGTAAAATAACCTGTTTCCACCACGATTCATAAGTAAGATAAAAAGGGTCTAACAGTTTATTGTCCTGTTTTAGTTCAAAGGAATGATAGAAACAGTATGTTCCAAGAAGCTGTGGGTGGAAAAAGAGAGAATTAGGCCTGCACAGCCTGTACTGACATTAGACACTCTGGACATTAAGTACAGGTCAATATAAACTAAAAGTCCTTCTTCATCTTCAAATAACAAGCAGCAAAAAGTAGGTTTTGTGTGATAGTCAAACCTCATCCCACAGTATCTCCACAGAAGGAAATGCATCTGGATGTTGCTAAGTGCAGGTTGAGGGCATTTGTTAACCTAGTTATTTTAGCATACTGCCAGCCATGGGCTTATTTAACAGCAATGGTGATTAAGCTGACAAGCTTCTCATTTCCAACTTGATGCAGTCCAAGTTTTGATACTTTGGAGTCAGGGTTTTAAATCATAATTAGTCATCTGAAGAACAGAAATTATTTTCTCTTCAACAACAAATTTCCATTTCTAGGACAGGCACTGTGTATGTCTGGAACCTTCTGACTAAGAAATGCTTAGATAATCTGAAGCAGTGTTTAGGAGAACACCATAATATTTATCTAACCACACCACTGTCTTAGAATTGAAAGGATGAATAAGAGAATAAACTCAGAGCAGTAAAACAACATCTTATAATCCAAACCTTCTTTGTACTATTTTCTTTAAATGAAGAGAGAGATGTGTGTTGTTCTAATCAGAAGCAACTGACATCCCAACTCTTCCGCATGTTTTTGATGTTAGTTTCCTTCACACATATCTTGTGTGCTGATATTACAAATGAAATTATTTCCACTTGATTTTGTCACTTTGCTGCCAAACTTTTAAGTGGGTGGGGAAAAAAAAAAACCAAAAAGCACACAGTGTACAGTTAATACAAACCACACTTACCAGTGAGTGGACAATGAATTCACAAGTCTTAGTCAGGTCTTTTGCCAGCAAAGAACGTCGCATATCACACCTCAGGGTATACTGGCAAGGATTGGATGGCAGAGAAAAGAAAACAAGAGAGCCTTAGTTAGTATTCCCTCTCTCTAACTTCTCATCTTTTCATTGCAGATGTGCAACACATTACTATTCTTAATATTTAAGACACCATTTAATCCAGGGAGGGAGCAGTCACAACCTCCCTGGGCAACCTGTGCCAGTGCCTCACCACCCTCACTGCAAAGAACTTCCTCCTAACATCCAGTCTAAATCTCCCCTCTGCCAGTTCAAACCCATTGCCCCTTGTCCTGGCATTGCAAGCCCTTGTCAATAGTCCCTCCCCAGCCTTCCTGTAGGCCCCCTTCAGATACTGGAAGGCTACTCTAAGGTCTCCTGGAAGTCTTCTCTTCTCCAGGCTGAAGAGCCCCAACTCTTGTAGCCTGTCCTCAGAGCAGAGCTGCTGCAGTCCTGTGAGCATCTCTGTGGCCCTCCTCTGGACCTGCTCCAACAGTTTCATGTCCTTCCTGTGCTGGGGGCTCCAGAACTGCACACAGTACTCCCAATGGGAACAATGCTGTGTTAATAAAGGGAAGTTTAAAAGCTACTTCGAATTTTGTCTAACTTTCTGCTCATTCTTCAAATTGAGAAATAGAAAACACGCTACACAATGAAGAGAAAACTTTACCACAAAACTTTGTCCTTTGCTTCCATGAAATCAGAGATGCTTTAGAATACATTTCACAAATAATGTAAGTTCATGTTTTCTTTGCAGACACAACTGCCTTACCTGAATATTAACAAAGACACCATGATATGTCTCATACAGGACTTTGTTCCCCTTCATATGCAACGGAAATTCAAATGGAATTTCTGTCTTGCCACTGGGAAGTTTGCCTGGTTTTACCATTTCAATGGTGCTGTTAATAATCTGAATAGGCTGCAAAGGTAAATTTTAAAGAGGTTTAGGTTGAAGCAAAGTGACAGTCCCATCATTTCAAGAACTAACAACATCCACTCTCATTCCCAAATTTCCAGAAACTTGGCTGTTTTATCACAACACACAGCTTTTCAGTTTTAAAAGTGAAAAGGAATATCAAGAATGCTTTCCTCAGGAAAACAATTTATGATCTATTTTATGGTTGTATCATACTAATGGACAAACATATTTAGAGAGATAAACAATGGAGTCTCAAACACTGTGGAAAACAGAGTTCCATTTTTTAAGTTATGACCTTTCATAGTAGCTGCAAGAGTTTACAGTTGATCAGGTAGTCATTCCCTCCAACCTTCTTCCCAGCCCTTTCCCACCCTAAACATCAATATTTAGGGCTGGTCTCTTACTGGAACAATTGTTAACTAAAATTTTACTGGGTGGAAGCCTACTTGAAGATTATGCTTCTTTTCTCTATGGAGTTTTACTACTTTCCCTCTAATAGACAGGAATATGAAAATCTATTGATTCTGGTTTTCCATCTTTTACAGGCCAGTTATTCACATTTAAAAACAAACAAAAAAGACCTTAAAAAGCCCTGCACTAAATTTCCAAACTTCCTCTGACATTAGCAAACCATATTGCCTATGTAGCTATACTGCCTACAGAAAGAGCCAGCCTTGTTTCAATCAGTACAGCCATGCTCATGTCCAGGCTGAGGTAACTTGTCCTGCTAGATTCCAAACCCCACGTTTCCACACCTGGACATCAGTACAAACACTTTCCAAGAACTCCTCATTCAAGAAGTCTATACACAGCCTCATGCTCCACAGCAGAATATGTGCAGGTCCTGTACCATGCCCAGTAACACAAAATCCCAACAGCCCCTACAGAAACTATTGTGCTAGTGATTGTCTGGCACAAAAGTTCCATTAAAAGAAGTAATTTTATAAAGAGAGAAATCACACAACTTGTAATTTTTCTTTAAATGGTGGTTCATTGATGCATCATCTAAGAACCACATTATGCTATTGTAGTTCAGCCCTAAAGGAAACTCTCCAATCACTGCAAGTTTCTCCCCCAAAACATCATCACCTAACACTAGATAATGAAGTTGAGCATTTCTCTGCATACCATCAAGTGCAACCTGAGAACCATTAAGGAAAGGTATCATTTGATAAAAGAGACAAAGGTTTTGTGCTAGAAATATTAACTGGCACAGGTCTTACCTTGACAGAGTTATAGAAAGCTTCAAACACACCCACGCTTTTGGCACTAAGCTGCAGATTTACTGATCCTTCCATTGTTAATGAGATACCTTGGTGCTGGACTGTGTCCTTACTTGTTATGACCACAACTCCAGAAAGAACTTCCTGATAGGAGAAAAGACAACAGGAAAACATTTGTTTAAATAGATTTCTTCTACAGATGTTACTTAGTGTGCTAACTTATTTTCATACTTGAGAAAATGGCTGTCGGAGAACAGTCAAACCCTGTCAGAAAATACAGATAATAAAAGCAATGTGAGGAAGAGACCTCTGTACTTCTAGTTTATTGTCTTTAAAAGTATTGTCTTCCTCCTGGCAAAAGTACTAATCAAAGTTAAAATTTTCTTCCCAAGTTTCAAGGTCTTCCTCTCCAGGAAGACAAAAAAATACCCTCCTAAACAACTACAGAGTAAGTTGATAATTGACATGTTCCATTTCACAGGTCAGAATAAAATCCCAGGATGAATTTTTACAGGGAGAGTAGGACGGTCAGCCATGGGAGATTGTAAAGGTGGCATAATAGTAGAAGTGATGGCCAACTGAAGGCAAGACTCACCTCAAGAGTGGAGCAGAACAGACTTTAAATAAATCAATAGTCATTCTTCTACACAAGTAAATTCCACACTACATGGGAAACAGAATCAAAGGCACAAGTTGTATGACTCAAAAGATGCACGGCTCATCCCCTTAAGAATGTTTTGTCTACAAAATTGGATTTACAAAAGAACACTGTATCTTGGAAGTATCATGTTAAAAGTTCTAACATGGAAAGAAAGATTAACTGCAGAAGAGGAACACATAGTTAATTTTACATACCCCATGGTTTATCCTTCCCCTCTCCTACAACAGAGAATTCACTCCAATCCAGAGCTCCACGTCAAACATTCATACACATCTGGAAATAGCAGCAAGTGATTTGAGAACCTGAAGAAAGTTTCCTGGGGCTCTTATTCTCTTCTGCTTGATGGCAACAGTCTCTGCACCTTCATCAGGCTTGCAAACTAGACACCAAACTACAGATCACTCCAACCAAAGGATAATTCAGACTGCCCACTCTACACTCAACCAGTTAAAGCCAGTCTAATCATGTACAACTCTGACAGACCCTATTTGAATTTCGCCAGCCTTTTGTCTTTACTCCTAGTAAAAGATGACAGTACAGAAAATGGGTCAGGCAGTTGAGAGCAGAACAGGACAGCAGCAGAAGATCGAGCATCACAACGAAGGTTGACACACTGCAAGTCTGAAAAGAGGACCTACAGCAATTGGGAAATGCCAGGAACAGGAGGCACGAGCACAAAAGGACAGCAAAGAAAAGCTGACCTAAATACTGTACTGCTTTGCTAACAGGCTTTAATTAGTAGAAGCAATTAGGTTATTGCTTTGAAAAAATGAGTACGGCTGAACTAGAAGAAGCAGGGATAATTCTGAACATGTGAACTGCTTTAAAAAATGAGAACGGTCTCCCACTGCACAGTGACAACCTATTCCACAGCTATTGCCTACATACTTGGACACTATAAGGGTGTATATATTTGGGGCAGAAAGGAGAAGAATATCTTGAAGTATGATTTTTTTTTTCCTTGTAACATTCAATGTCTCCTGAGAAATGAAAAAGCACCTTGAAATCACTACCAAAAATCTTTAAAGGTGACTGATGTAAGGGACAGGGAAGTATCATGAAAAAGATGCTATAATATTTAAACTGTTCATCTGCAATGAGATCATCTTTCTAATGTATCTGTTTTCTGAGAAGAGCTCCTTTGTCCATTTTTTTTGTTTGTATAAAACCATGGTTCCCTCTAAATATAAATCTGTTAGTGTACTTGTCATCCCAAGAACACAAATCAAAGAACATAAGCTTACCAAAATGTTCAAATACTTAAAGAATTATCACACAATTTGTAATAAAACTTTACTTCTGCAAAACATTTGCAAACATGGCATCACTTAATACTGAACTACTACTGTTTTCAGTTCCTGTAAAAATAAGTTCATTTACCTTTAACACCACAAAGCTGAACAGGTAGAGAAAGTCACCAGTGGAAATAAATTTACATGTAAACAACACAGTCACTTACAATCAGTTGTGGTTTTACCGTGTCCATTACTAGGAACTTCTCATGGCTTCATCATGTGATGACAAAATTTTAATGGAACTAAACTAATACAGTTCTACACAGAATTACTTATCTAAACAGAACACCCACCTGCAGGAAGGTCAGTGAGTGCATTATGTAAAGCAGAGAAGCAAAGTACTTAACATTAAACTGCAAACATTTTTGTGAGAAGGTTGTCCCAGGTCAATGAGCCCAAACAAGCTTGTCAGCTTTCTGTTGTCAGTTTCATGTGCATGTCTGAATGGTAAGGAACTGACAGGAAGACACTTTCAAAGTTTCAGTTACTTTTAAGGTCACAATTAAGAGGAATAAGAGCTTCCACTGATCCAGCAGCACACTGCCTTATTTCTCTAGTTGGGTACCAGAGTTACCCAGGTCTGGCTTAGGACGATTTGGAATGATCTTCAATCAATAACATGAAATAGTGCATGGTACATATCACAGAATCTCATTGCACATGGCAGTGTGTGCGCGCAGCCCAGCCAGCCAACCAAGTCCTGGGTAGCATCAAGAGTAGTGTGGCCACCAGGGCAAGGAAGGGGATTCTGCCCTTTTGCTGTGCTCTCATCAGACCCCACCTGGAGTACTGTGTGCAGTTCTGGAGCCCCCAGCACAGGAAGGACATGGAAGTGTTGGAGCGGGTCCAGAGGAGGGCCACAAAGATGCTCAGAGGGCTTGGAAGTGTTGGAGCGGGTCCAGAGGAGGGTCACAAAGACGATCAGAGGGTTGAAGCAGCTCTGCTACGAGGACAGGCTACAAGAGTTGGGGCTCTGCAGCCTGGAGAAGAGAAGGTTTCCAGAAGACCTTAGAGTAGCCTTCCAGTATCTGAAGGGGGCCTACAGGAAGGCTGGCGAGGGACTATTTACAAGGTCTTGCAATGACAGGATGAGGGGCAATGGATTTAAACTGGCAGAGGGGAGATTTAGACTGGATGTTAGGAGGAAGTTCTTTCCAGTAAGGGTGGTGAGAGACTGACTCAGGTTGCCCAGGGAGGTTGTGGCTGCTCCCTCCCTGGAGGTGTTTAAGGCCAGGTTGGAGAAGTCCTTGAGTGAGCTGTACTAGTGGGAGGTGTCCCTGCCTATGGCAGGGGGGTGGGACTAGATGATCCTTGAGATCCCTTCCAACCTTANNGGGAGGTGTCCCTGCCTATGGCAGGGGGTTGGAACTAGATGATCCTTGAGATCCCTTCCAACCTTACCATTCTATGATTCTATGATCTTGAGATTCCTAAGTCACATTGAGAATTCTGACCAAACTAGACAGCTATTTGATATCTATAAACTTACGTAAAGGCCAGAAATGTCAAAGTATGCACTGCACTGTTGCATCCATTACTTAGAAAAAGTCCTTTTCAGTGTTAAACTACATATAATAATTACAACCTGTTTATATTGTCAGATGTTTGCTACATTAAAAACATAGTTCTAGCTAGGTATGATGTATATTCTGATTGTACATAACCATTTGACAACATCCCCATTTAAAAAAAAAAAAAAAAAGTCAGCTTTTTTTTTTTTTAATTCTTATTCTCAAGTACAAGGTAGTTTTGAAAAAAATAAAATGGCATGAACTCCAGTTCCATGTGATATTCACTATACATCTATGGATTTAGCTTTTCTTTGTTTTAGTAGAATGGAAGCCCATGATTACAGACTCACAGAACAGCTTAGGTTGGAAGGGACCTTAGAGATCATCTACTGCAACCTCCCCACCATGGGCAGGGGCACCTCTCAACTAGACTCAGCTGCTCAAGGCCTCATCCAGCCTGGTCTTAAACACCCCCAGGGAGGAGGCATCCAAATCTCACTGTGCAGCCTATTCTGGAGTCCTGCAAGCCTCATACTGAAGAGCTTCCCAAGATCCAGTCTAAACCTACTGACCCTCTGCTTAAAGACATTCCTTCTTGTTCTATTGCTCGACACCCTTATGTAAAGCACCTCTCCAGCCTTCTTGTAGGATCCCTTCAGGTACTGGAAGGCAGCTACAAGAAACCCCCAGAGTCTTCTCAATCATTTGGTTACCAAGAAGATGACTTAGGTTCCTTTTAGACTCCACTTTCTACATCACAGTATTTCACGTCTAGAACAACAGGTAAGCATTTGACAAATTAAGAATTCATGATATGAACATTAAGTTCATATAAGTTACATTAAATAAATGTTACAAGTTACATTAAATAAATATTCCTGATCATTTTCTTCAACATCTCTCCCTTTATCCAAGCCACCTGCAAATCTTATTTATTCTTCCGATTCGTTAGAAACCAACTGCATTCAATAGAGTAAGATGACTACATAAAACTAATTAGTCATTAGATGATTTAAATCCTCAGTGATCATATTTGCTAATTACTTTGTTGGGTTTTTTTTCATGAAAAAGTACAAGGCTTCCTTATGGGCAAATTCTTACTTAAACTTATTTTGGACTCACTTGATGTTAGCAGCCTTGGGCGATGTTAACTACGACACCTTTCTCTGTACAATGCATTTTCCAGGCCTTTTGGCCTAGAATTGCTTTAATTATCAATCTCAGACTAACTGCCACAATTACTCCAGTCATCTTGTTTAGGTTTTCTAAACAAAACACATCATTAGTCATGCCTGTCCTCTCATTCAAGTTTATTAAATGAGCCTGAACAGCTCGAGAATTCTCCATCCAATTAAAAGAAAAGTCTCTGGAACTAAGATCTTCTGCTTCTAGGAACTTAAACATAGTTTTTTTCTGCAAGAGGTCTTATTTTGCTTTATGGGACATAGTATTAGAATCCATTTGATTGACTTTTTGTTGTTAAATATTTTTAATTTTAAAAAAAATTTTAAATAATGCTATTAGTTGTTAGGTCCAAGAAATGGCAAACTTGCTTTTCCCACACATTTCAGAGTAATCTGTTTAAGTCAGTTTTTCTCAAATTAGTATCTGGGCAAAAAACAAAAGTCTTTGTTTGCTTAGTTCCTCCAGTGTCTGATGACAATAACTAACAAATACAGAAACTGCTTACTTTTTATCACAGCATGTTATTTTAACCAACTTTCTTTTGGAAAGTAGGAACACAATCTGAAGCTTGCATGATGCACGACCACTTGACAAATTTCATGTTGACTTCCTCCCAATCAAAAAGGAAGAGTTAACACAGAAGGGGAGAATGACTGAAAAGAACAAAATAGTTGTTTATGCAATCATCTAGAATTAAAGAAAGTTTTAGGAAGTGAAGTGACTCCTACATAGTGCAGGAGATTGCTTTCCAACAGTGAAAAAAAAAGTGGCCGGTGGGGGGGTGGGGTGGAATCATAGAATGCCAGATTGGAAGGGACCTATCTCAAGGATCAGCTGGTCCAAACTTTCTTGGCAAAAGCAGAGTCTAGATAAAATGACCCAGCACCCTGTCCAGCCAAATCTGAAAAATATCCAATGCTGGGGAATCTACCACTTCCCCTGGGGAGATTACTTTAACACTTGATTGTTCTCATTGGGAAAAAAAAAAAAAAAAAAACAACTCCCCAGGAGTATGCTGTACTCATTAACCCTCACCTTTCCATGTGACTCCCTGTAAAAAGGGTGTCCCTGACACCTTTGTAGCTACCCTTTATGTGCTGGAACATGGTGATAAGGTCTTCCCCAACCCTTTTTTTCTCAGATCTGAAAAAATTCAGTTCTTTCAGCCTTTCCTCATATGGCAAGGTTCTCAGACCTTTTATCTTTGTGTCCCTTCTTCAGACCCTCTCCAGTCTGTCCACATCTTTTTTGGCTTAGTGGGGACCAAAACCAAAACAATATTCCATGTGTGGCCTGACGAGCACTGAGTGGGATAGAATTCTTTATCTCTGATGATGATGTCCAGCATCCTGTTGGCTTTCTTGCTCATAGCAGCAAACTGTTCCTTCACATTTAGTTTGTTGCCCACCAGGAACCTCAGATTTACTTATACAAAGCTGGTCTCTAGCTAGGCAGATTGCAGGCTGCACTGCATTGCTGGATTATGTCTTTCCAGGTGCAAGACCTTATACTTGTACTTGTTGAACTTTATAGGGCTCCTGCTAGATCACTCTTCTAGCCTATGCAGGTCTTCCTACAAGATGGTTCTCCCTCCTCAAGTCTCCACTTCCCCACTGAGTTTGGAATCATCAGGGTACATCAGATCCCATCAATAAGATCACTTCAGAAAGTATTAAATAGTGTTGGGCTCAGTATCAATCCCTTGGGGACCTCACGTGTCACAGCTTGCCAGTTTGAGGAGCTATTTATCTTGAATTCAGATTAATGTAGTACAGCCAAGGCCATTATACCAGGATCAGGAGTATGATCCAGCTCAAAAGAGGGGACAGTATTTGAAGGTTCTGCTATATTTGAGCACCAAAGAAAAATTTTAAGATCTTGGTCTGATGGGGAAAACCTATAAGGAAATGTATGTCTCGCTCTGATCTTACAAAAAGACATGGGGGGGAACCAAAGAAAAGTATTAAGCCTTCATTTTTGCAGTCAGCTATTTGCTTCTGACACATCCTTATCTTCTCCACTTGCCAATCTTCTCATTTGCACTTTCAACAATACTTTCACCTAAAAAGCCTCAAATTCAGTTCTGCAATAAAAGTAAAGATAAGTTTGTTAACTTTCCGAGTTCTTCCCTAGAAGTTTATACTAAAAACTCCCACATCTTCAGAGTCTTACCAAGCATGGAATTATTTATCATTAAAAGATTCTCAGAACAGTGACTTGTTAAACATGGGTCTCTCCTATACTGGTTTCCACTCACCCCTTCCCACTGAGAGGGAATAAAGATGCACAGCAAATACACTCAACAGCTGTAAAGATGCTGGCTGACATACACGCAACAGATTGGGAGATGCTGATTGCTAAAAATCCCTGAACATTTTGACCACACCAGGCACTCTCAAGAGGTACAACACCAGAGCCTGAATGGAAGAATCAGCCATGACCATGTTCATTGGTCTACCATCACTTAAAATCACAGGCTGAGATCCTTTAGACTATTCTACATTCATCCCACTTCATTCTGTTCACCTAATTTCCTGCTCTGTTGGAGCTGCTCCACTATGTCTAATTTCACTTCTGTAAGTCATCCAACAAAAGACAATCTGATATTGATTGTTGGAATATTCCCTCTTCTACTCTACCTGAGAACACATTAACAAGAACAGAACAACATGATCTGACTTACTGCTCAGCCAATACTGTCAGCACAAGAAAGGCAGCAGGAATCAAGACCAAGGATACAACAAGCACTGTGGAGTTACGCTGGATTAATCACAGTCTTAGTCAAATCATAACTCAGAAAGCTCAGTATTATTTTAGCAACTTTTGGTACTATTATAAAAATAGTAAGTGTAACAAAAAGACTTTTACGTCAGTGCACAGACAGCACCTTCTTCCACAGCCAAAAGCAGCCTGAGCCAGATGATTTTTACCTTTATTTTTCCCCCTTTCTGTGCTTGAAATCTTCAAGAACTAAAAAAAACCCCACAGATTCTTTTTCAAAATGCTGCAAAAGATGAAGTATGTACAATCATTTTACCACGATCAACAACTACACTGGTGAAAAGAAGTTCTCATTCCAGCCTGATGGGGAAAACAAAAAAATAAGAAAGTCTGCTCTTTCCCAAGTACTTTGAGAAACTACTTCCTATCGAGTACAAATTAAGACATTTCAGGTTTCTTGCAGAAGGCAGAAATGGAACAAGACTGGCCACACCTGCATACTGGATCAAAGCATCGGTCCGGCTGTAATACACAAGAAAAAAACAACTTAAGTGACACATTCTACAGGTGAACTCCAAACTGTGCTGTCTCAGGGGGCCTCGCTCCTTCCTTTCCATCTGAAAACCTGCCGCCTCCTCCCCAAAGACTGATTTGCCGTACTCCCGCGGTACGGTCCCGTTTGTTAGGGGAAAGAGAAGGACAAAATGCAGGCCTTAATACTAAAGGCGTCCAGGGCCGGAGCCGAGTACCTTTTTGCTACAGAACGGCAGCGAAAGCCCGTGATGTCCTTGGCGGGGACCTAAAAACAGGAGCCACGAGGGTAGAAGTAGTGAAAAGAGAAAGCTCTGAGCATGGGCAGAAATACAGGTTTCCCATACACCGACAGCAACTGCCCACAGCCCTGCCACAGCCCCATGAACCACAACTACAAAGGCAGAGACGGAAGAAAATGTTGCTATTATCAAGGAAGTGTCCCGCGACGTCAGAGCAGTCGGACTGCCGACAAGACCCAGCAGAAAACTAGGATCCAGAACGCAGCACTACATGGGCAGAGTAGCACCAGGTGGGCAGATCGGCCCCGCGGTGACTACCTCAAGCCGAGTTGGGAACCCGCAGAAAAGGCGCCGGGCGCTTCGAGGGGCTGAGGCTGGGGGCCAGGAGGTGAACGGGCGCGGAGTCAGGTAAGAGCGTTGGGCAGCAGGGTGGGGCCGCCCCACACGCCGGGGCCGGCATGCGACCGCACTCACCCCGCAGTGGTAGACTTTGTTGGCCCGTTTGATCTTGATGTCCAGCGCCGTTCCCATCGCGGCGGCTGCGACGGCAACGGCGACGACGGCCCGCGCGGTCACGTGGCAGAGCGGTCACGTGACCACCACCCCCGCCACACACACAGAGGGGACAGACCGGAGGGAAGTCCTTCCCCAGCCACCCGCTTCCGCAGGCGGGAGCATAGGGGAGAGGTGTGAGCCGTCTGCCCCCTAAACATCCGGGGCTCCAGTGCTGCAATTTCTCAGTTGGCGGCTCCCTTTCCCGGTTAGCTCCGCCCCCTTCTGGTAGCGATAGCAACAGAGAGGCAAAATGGGGAGCGGCTCCCTGCTGGGAATATACGTGGGCGCCTTTTCACCGCCGCGTAGGCGAGTGGAGCCGAGAAACGTCTGAAGCTACGTGCCGCGCCCCAGCAGGGCCCGCTGTGGGCTAGCGGGCGCCGCCTGGCCTGACGGGAGGTGTAGGTGGTGCCCGGAAGACGTTGGAGCATGCTCAATGGGGCTCTGCTATAACGGTCGTGCTGAGGGATAAAGGGCCCGGCGTTTGCGCAGCTCTTGGTTTAGGGTGGTGCGCTGTCTGTTGGGTTGGGCAGGGGGTGGTCCCTTGCTTGCCTGCTTCTCGGAGGTGTGGCACTGAGTCTGGTGTCTCCCGCCACTGCTGGGCGGGTATTCGCTTGTCACTAGGGTCGTAGGGTCTGGCGTTTCTGTCACGGTGGCCGTGTCCGTGAGGTGCGGCGGTCTGTAATGCGGGTTGGCGCCCTTCCACTCCTGCACCGTGTTAGTGCCTGAGGGCCATCTTCTAACTAACGTAATAAAAGGGAGAGAAAAAGCTTCCCAGTCTATATTGCAGACTAGGCAAACAAATGAGTCTTTAATACGTTTTATAGTAATAAAAACCTGCTTGTATGCGGGCTGAACTTTTCTACAGCTTCATGCATAGTCCAGCATACTGAGTTTCAAAATCGGTTCCAGTCTCTGTTTCCAAAATTGTCTGCAACTTGTTTGGTAAGAAGGCAATGTGTTGTAAGTAACGAGAAAATAAGTCTTTAAAACCTTAAGCAAAGAAATACCTAGTCTGCAAAACGCTGCAGATAAGCAACTGAAGTGTGTGGCCACATTTTAGTATTGACAGAAACACTGCAATCTCTTACAGATGCGGACCACAGATAGGTAATTCCTGTGGTTTCAGTGGGACAAAAAATGATCCATCAGTGGTATCTCAAGTTGCAATGGAAATCTGTAAAGCGTTAATGTAGTTACGAATTTTAGTGCGTTTCTAAAGTCATTATTGTGGAAGGGTGAGGGCAGTCATTACACTGAGATCTTACAAGCCAGCTTTGAAATTTAGCAATGCTATTCTTTTAAAAGTTCTGTGGTCTTAAATTGTAGCTTGGAGGGTCAACAGGGGATTGTGATAGGTTTCTGCATTTCGAGTACTAGCAGTCAACTACTGAAAGCCTGAAAACATCAGGAAGTGGCCTCTATGGCTACTGTGAGTTTGCGCTACTGTAATAAATGTGTATGGAGTGTGCATCTGAAGGGTTAAATTTGTGGAAAGGAGTCTTCCAAGAAGTTTTTAGGGGACCCAGGATAGATCGTGGGGGAAGTGTTCATTGGTGGCGTCATAGATGTTTGAACCCTGATCTCTTGAGCTTGAAGACTAGTGGTTTTATTACTGTTTTCCATTAATATAGGTAATGAAAATGAGTCTAAAACTGGAAAGTGAACAAACCTTTCAAGGACTCTAAAGTCCTTTTATTTTTATTTTGTTGCCCAGTATAAATAACTGATTTTTAAAGATATGTTTTCTTTAAAAAGTCACATAGTTTTTTGTTGTTTTGGGTTTTTTTTAGTTTTCTTTAAAAAGTCATGTAGTTAAGCATAAGTAAATACAGCCCCTATTAGTTGTTACCACACCCTAGCAACAGCATGCAGACAGACCACTTCTGAGCATAAAGGGACTCTAGAAGTGACAGGAGAGAAGCACTCACAGCTTAATGTGATCTGTGGTTCTCCAGATCTTTGAAGCCAAGAGCATGGTTCTGTCGTCTTCTTCCTCACCCCTGTCCACACTTCAGTACTGAAGACTACCTTATCACTCTACTTCCATCCTTGTTTACAGAAAGATTGGCAAAAAACACTGCACGCTCTCTGAGTCACTCTACATTCAGTATATTTGTTTCAGAGAGGAGAGAGAGTGAAACCAGTCAGTGTGAGAAAGGAGCCTTTAACTTTTACTACTGAATATTGGTACCATGCGTCATATAGCTAGTTATCACTTACTATGAGACAGGTAAAGAGGGAATTATCTTCTTTGGTTTTTACCCCAACAAAGGAGGACTTGAAAGAAAACACTAGTACTGCAGATGGTATAGTTGCCTTCTAAGTATGTAGAGCTTCCTGCCCTTACTTTCACAATCAAGTCTTTTGCCATTCTTGTGAAACTTTTTTTAAAGGTACTTTGATTACTCGTTTCTAGGAACTGCAGTCTCATGTCCAGAAAAAGCTCCCCTTGGTACAAGCTGTAGCTGCCCATCTGCCTAGCAACACTGATCACAAATAAACTATTCTGGAGCACCCTGGCTCCAAATACAGTCTCTCTATTGACAGCCCAGCACTCCTAGTGCAGTTCTTTTTTCCAGCATTGGATGGCTCCTTCATGATCATAACTTCTGATGCAAGATATGTTCTGGTGGACTAGTGAGGCTGTTTGCAAAATGAAAGATATTTACAGATTGTTGCCATCAGTGTTCCTAAATGTCTGGACTGAACTAGTTCTAACAGAGATGTTCAAGCCATATATCAACCTTATCAGTTCATCTTTCTGTATTTTCTTTAAAAGTTTATCAGAATCAAATTTAACTCATGAGTCACCAAGTGATTGTCTCTTGTATTATTTGTTTCTGTCATGCTACTAGTTAACAGGCCTAATAGAACCATTCATGAGGACTGGTTTTATGACTGATCCAAGTTACAGATTTTCTTTACTGAGTATCCTCCCTATACTGAATTGTTTTGGAAGATCTCAGCAAAATCAGTTAAGCAGTTCAAGCTTCAGAAAAAAAGCTTGAATTTTGGCACTGGTGCTGTCTCCATCCACTTGGAAGATCAGCTCTAAATCCAGACAAGTGGTGAGATGGAAAAAAAATATGCTTTGGGCAATGGGAGGTCCTTCAGAAATCGGCAGCTTGGTTTTGTTTGCCTGAGCCACCCTCCAGGCTGGAAAGAACAGAAGAAATTAAAAGGGCAAGGAGGGTAAGGGGCTTCTTGAGGGAATAGCAGTTGGAAGGCAGTTCACCTATCACCATGCCTGGGCTGATGGCCACTACCTGCAGCATTTGGGGCAAAACTTGGCCTTGATTCCCATGTTGGCAGGCCTAGGCACACAGCAAGAGCTTGTATGACTCTGAGGCAATTAAGTAGCAGTGGTCGGTGATGGGCTGAGATATTCCCAACAGGTGATGTGCCTGTGGATCATTACTGTGCCATATAGCAGAATTTGGGAGGTATTTGTGTTGCCTTCTTCATATATTGTGTTGCTTTTGAGTATTTACTCACAAAATATTATTTCCCAACTCACGAGGCTAGCTACAGTTTCAGATAGCACCCAAACACTGGCAGGGGGTTCTGTCGATGTCTTTTTAGCTGTTCAGGCTTCTGATCTTCCCAGGCTCTATCAAGGATGCTGGGGAAGGAAGCAGACAATCTCTGATCCAGTCCTGGTTCCTCTTGGCTCCAGACTCGGCAGGGAGTCTTGCAGATGTGCAGTCTTAGCAGAAGACTGGCAGGTGTCAAGCTGGCTAAGCAAGCCTATTGCATGGAGGCATTTGTGCCTACTCCCTGGCAAACTTAAGCAAGGCAGTTTCCAGGCAGACAAGCCCAAACTATCAGGGCTTGTTACTTTGTGCCAGAGCTAGCTTATAGCTTAGCAAACACAATGCTGTAAAGCATGGCAGGATGCACTGAGGCAGTAGCATAGAGAGAAACAGCAGGTTAAGCAGAAAGCAATGGCAGCAGCAGCAAGCATATTGTCTCTACCTGCTCATCTCTTTTATCAATGTAGCCTGAGTCTAATGGGCCTTTGGACACAGATTAGCCACTCAGAATGGCACTTTGCCAAGCTTAACCATATTAGGTGAAGTCAGGGCTTGCTTTTACCTTTTAGGGCAGAACACAAGTGTACAAACACATGCAGGTACCCTGTAAACAAGTTTGGACAGACATGGTTGCACCAGGAGCCTTTGTGTTCCTTTCTGCAGTTGCTTCTCCAAACAACAGAAGGAGGGAGAGCAGAAAATGTGTCTGGGCAATCCAGGACACGTTCAGGCCTATTTTGTCCTGTTTAGTCCTTTGATGACACACCTAAACCCTCTGACATACTGGATTTGGTTCAGTATTACTGATAATATTACCAATTGCACTTTTACTAAATCAGGCAATGTTACAACTTCTTCTTGGTTTCTGATGAGAATTATCTGGCCAACAAATGATCTTCCAGAGCCCTGTAGAGAATTTTACACAGGGAGTACGGTTTTGCTTCTTTTGTGTATAATTCTAGTTCTGATTCTTCTGGTATTAGCTTTATATGTAAGAAATTCACATTCCTGTGCTGTGAATACACAGCTTGGTAAAGCTAGGAAAAGAAATTCTCAAGTTTCGCAGACTTCTAAGGGAGAGATAACAGCGGTTGGCCAAGGTCACAAAATAGATAAATTTTCCTGTGGGGGGAGACCAGAGGGTGTTGGCCATTACTAGTAAGGCAGATTCACCATTTCTACCGAGGCAAAGACATTTCCTTCTGCAGATTCTGGGACAGCTGCTGACGTCTTAGCTGTTGACACTAACGTGGCAGACAGCCAAAGAGCAAGTCCAGCTGTTGCTCAAATCTCTGCTGTTTCTAACTCTGTTACTAGGTTGAATCCTCAGGCAGCAGTTCAGACTGTTTCTAACTCTGTCCCTAATTCAAATCCCCAGGCAGCAGTTCAGACTGTTTATAACTATCTCCCTAGTTTGAATCCCCAGGTAGCAGCTCAGACCCTCAAATATTTGGGCCCACCGGAGGGGATGTCCAAAGCTTTTCTGGCCCTGGCAAAAGCACAGGCGAAAACTAGAACTTGGCCAAGGAGTAATCTGAAAGAGGATTTAGGAGAGGGCACCTCTGTAAGTGGAAGAATAGAGATACAGCCTTAGAGACATAGCCAACTTGCTCAGACTCCAATATAGTGATGACAAAAGTTAGGTGAAAGCAGCTGCCAAGAAGGAGGATGGCTCTGAGGAGTTTAAGAATGCTCTTGAGATAATTGTATTTCTAGACCAAGTACCAACAGAGGGAGAGGAGATCCTCAGCCGCTAATTGAGAAGGACTTGGCATTGACTAAGAATGTCAGAGAAGAAAGAATCTTTTCATTGTGGACAAGAAAATTTCCTTTGGAGGGAAGATGGAAAGTAACTCTTCTGTGAGGTAAATTCTGGAATTTAGGCCTGCTCTATAGTACTCAAACCTAATTTTCATCCTCTTGCTAATAATGGACTGCTTCTTCAGAATATTATAAAGAGGAATAGAAACAGGAACATAGAGGAAGCCAGCATGCCTGAACAACAAGGTAAGGGAGGTTATTCAAAGAAAGGAGCTATCCTTTGGAAACTGCTTTTGAAATGCAGAAAACAGATGTGTTCATAAATTTTATTATCCTAGTACAATAAAGCAGATCAAAACTGAGCGTGAGAAATTATATGCAAAGGCATTGTAAATAATCCAATCGAGTCCTTTTCCATAACTGAGAGAAGGAGGCTTGCCATGGAGTGGGCATACCATAAAGAAAAAGCAAGAGTGTAGGAGAAAAGATTACATGTATGTTCTTGCATCTGTGTTCGCAGTGCAGTTGCTCAGAGAAGTCCATTCCAGGATTTTGCATTATGGGAAATATAGCAGATCTATCTCAAATGTCAAGTGCAAGGTGGAAAAAGTTAGAGTACAAACAGGAAATATGCAAGACATCATCTTGGGGACCAGATAGCCTCCATCCTGGAGTTCTAAGAGAACTCAGATGCCAAAAAGCTGACTGCAGTGTGCAACCTTTCCCCTGTTAAATTGGTGAGGTAGGTGAACATGAAGACCCAGGGAGGTACACTGGAGTGAGCCTCTCATATTGTCCATTCTGAGCAAACAAGCAGTAAGCAATATCTGTCCTACCAAGCAGAATCACTGCATACATGCATAATTATATCAAGGGAGACAAGCTTTTGTTGCTTTTTATCAAGTATTGCAGATATGTAATTCCCTGGTGATGTTATGGTATATGTGGACAAGAACGACATCATGTTTAAGGGTTACTGGGATTTCCAGGGGCAATGACATTCCAAGACAAAGCTTAATTAAAAAATAAAATTAAATTAAAACAAACCCAACCAAAACAAACAAACCTTAAAGCTGCCTTTATGCACTGTGAAGCAAGAATGGCTTGAAAAAATGGCTAAATAACAGGAAACAGAAATAAAACAGAAATAAAAGGTCAGTTTTTATAGAAGTAGATCACAACAAGAGTCTGCAGGGACCTGTGCTATGACTTGGGCTGCTTAATGTATTCATAAATGGTCTGTAAAAAGAGGGTGAGCAGTGAGATATCTGTCACAGATTGCTAATGATATTAAGCTATTCAGGTAAAGGAAACTTGGAGGACAAATTGTGGTGCAGTTGAAGGGCTGACTGAAGAACTGAAGAAAGACCTTACAAGACTGAGTGACTTCATAATAGAATATAAAATTTGCCGTAGTTGTGCCAAGTAGGGGAAAAGATGATATATACAAGGGTAGGCTGGAAGCTGGTTTTCCACTCACAAATTAGGTCTTTGGGCTGTGATAAAGATTTCTATGCAGGTATCAGCACAATGTTCCCTTTTACTCAGAAAAAGAAATACTTGGAATTATTCAGAGTGGACAGAGAACAAAAGAGAGAACATTGTAACACGTTCATCACAATATCAGTCCATAGGAGGCTGAGGGAGTTGGGATTGTTTGGTCTGGTGAAGAGAAGACTGAGAGGAGACCTTATTGCTCTCAGTAAGTACCTGAAAGGAGGTGGGTGTTGATCTCTTCTCTCAAATAGTTAACAACAGGACAAGAGGAAATGGCCTCAGGTTGTGCCAGGGGAGGTTTAAATTGTATATTAGGGAAAACTGAAAGTGCATCAGAATAAACTGCCCAGGGAAGTGCTGGGTCACCATCCCTGGAGGTGTTCAAAAAACATGTAGACATTGCACTTTTAGTGGTCATGGTTGTGTTGGATTGGTAGTTGGACTTGACGATCTTAGAGGTCTTTTTTCAACTGTAATGATTCTCTGATTCTCTGTATATTGTAGGATGTACAGTAAAGTTTTGACAAGGATAACCAAAGAAACAATGGTTTTGTATAAGGCATACCTGTGGACTCTTAACTCTGACAGATGTGAGATAGGACAGAGATCTACAAAATCACCAGTGACAGAGAAAAGATGAATATGGAGACACTATTGATGTCTTTGTCCAGTAAGAATATAAAGAGTATTAATGAAGCTGGTAGGAAGCATGTTCAGAACAAGAAGATAGGTTCACTACATGATTTTAAGCTGTGGAAAAAGCTGCAGGATACTGTAAGATGCTGCAAGATGCTAAAGGTTTGGGTAATAAACCCAACCAAATTAACAGAAGAAAAGTCTATTAAATGTAAAGGTTGTTAAACAAGGTAATACAACTCACCATTCACACTGCAGAAGCCTCCAAACCACAGATTACTGGACACTGGGAATGCTTGGAGACAACACACTTCCCTTTCTCCTTGGGCATCCTTTTTGGCTGCTGCTGGAAACAGGATGCCAGACTAGATAGGGCTTAAGGTCCAAATATAGTGGTTCTTCATGCAAATGCTATTGAAAAGAGAAGATTAAGGGGCCATGATGACATGAGTCATGAAAAGGTTAGGAGAAAGACTGATGACTTCAGGAAGAAAAAATCTTAATCCATATAGCTGGAAAATAGTGTCAAAACCAGTTAGGCGGTGAAGTAGGTCACCCGTGTGTAAATACCTAACACTAGCCCTCTGCAGGGAAGGCATCCTGGTGTCTTTTAAAGAGTTCTGCTGGTGATGACTGGGACAGCTGGTAGCTACAAAGGCATATCACTGATCAGAAAGAGAGAATTAACTTAGAAAGCAAGATAGAAAGATCACATGGGGAAAAAAAGGCTACATCTGTGCAGCAGAAGAGACCACCTCAAAATCCCTCTCTAAAATTAAAAGGAAAATCTCCGTGAGTTGTCCAAAACATTTTGGTTGGTTGGTTGTTTTTTTTTGTTTGTTTGGCTTTGGGTTTTTTGGGGATTTTGGGGTTTTTTTTGGTTTTGGTTGGTCATTTGGGTTTTTGTTCAGGTGTCCACTGCCATTGTGAGAAACAGAAATGAGTGCAAATGTGGGAAGTAGTAATGCAAGAGGGAGCATAACTGTCATACGTGTTTGTATACTCAGAACTTTCCTTTCAGATTTGTGGTAGAATGTGGTATAAGAATTTAATACAGTCTGAATTAAACACTTTTTATTCATTTGCAGTAACCTGAAAACAGATGGTACAAAAGGTGCTTATCTTACCTGAGCTATGTGTGCATTGTCCTGGATTAATGCAATCCACTCTCACAAGCTCCTCTTCCTCCCGACGTAGATGGAAGGGAAAGTAACAAGAGAGAACCTCTAGGTTGAAATAATACAAGTTTCACTGGCTAATGCAGTGCACATTTATCTTAGCCTGTTTGCAGAAAACACACAGCAAAATAGCCTTCCAGTATCTGAAGGGGGCCTACAGGAAGGCTGGGGAGGGATTATTTACAAGGGATTATTTACAAGGTCTTGCAATGACAGGACAAGGGGCAATGGATTTAAACTGGCAGAGGGGAGATTTAGACTGGATGTTAGGGGAAAGTTCTTTCCAGTGAGGGTGGTGAGGCACTGGCACAGGTTGCCCAGGGAGGTTGTGGATGCTCCCTCCCTGGAGGTGTTCAAGATCAGATTGGAGGAGGCCTTGAGCGAGCTGTACTAGTGGGAGGTGTCCCTGCCTATGGCAGGGGGTTGGAACTAGATGATCCTTGAGGTCCCTTCCAACCTTACCATTCTGTGATTCTATGATTCTATGATTAAATGCAAAAGCAGCAGCAGAAGATAGTGATAAAACAGTTCTCCCCACCCAAGCACACAGAAGCCAGCCCTGCAGAAGAGACCAATACCCCAAACCCCAGAAAGGAAGCAGCAACATAAAGCCTCTCATGTTACAACCCGAATGTCAAGCCCCATGATCCTTTGCTCCACCCAGCATTTTCATTTTGAGGCTGGAATGACATCAGCATGGTATAGAATATCAGCAGCAGATTCAACTCAACCTATGACTCACATTCACTAAATTATGATACTTGCTGCATTGCATTGCATTAGCTAAAGTTGTAGTTGAGTATAATTTCTCATTTTCCTTTTTTGTCATTTAGAAATCTGTTTTGTGCCGGAGCTTTGTGTGCTTTGTTTCAAGTCAAGAGTTACTGGGGATCCTAAGCAGAAAGCAGAAAGCAAAATACATTTTCCATTAGATGCCAGTTGAAATACAGTTGCAATGCAGGAGATGAAATTTGGCTTGTGGGGCCATTAAGGAAAGGAAAACAAGTCTGAAGAAAGTCAATTTATTATTTTGATACTGCCAATGTTTAAAACAGAAATATAACTGATGCAGTAAAAACCACTACTCATCCTAAGTAATGTATATATCTAATGTTATTTACAGTACATAAATATCAAGCTGCCATAGTAGTGATTACTCTCATCACAAAGTTACCTTCCACCCTTAGCAGTGACCTTAAAGGATTATTTAGATCTAACTATTTATAACTTAGTCTTCTGAAATAAATGTTTCTGTTGCAAATGCTGTGCTGTTTTGCAGGTGATAGGCTCCCATGTCTCTCCTATACAAGCAGAGGACTGAAAAGGTGACTATTCAGAAGATTAAGCAGATAGGAAGAGGTAACAGCTCCATCCATCAGTCATATGTGAACTCCAGAACTTGTGATCTATGTACCACAGGTATGTAAAATCTGTGTTGGACAACAAACCTTGACAGTCAGCTAGGAATACAGTTAATTGACAAGTAGCTTGATTTTATTTAAATAAATGTATTTATTCTTCTTATAACTATAAAATGAAACATGTGAAATATGTTCTTTGGGAGCTAAAACTATAAGGTGCATCTGTTTGCTCTGAAGAAGCAGTGGAAGAAACATCTTTTATCTCACAACTAATTGTGGCAAAGTCGCTGACAATTTCACATACAACTGGAAGTTGCTGCAGAAAGTCCTAGTTTTGTAGTTTATGATACTCTGATGGGGAAAAGACCAACAGATGCTTAGGAAACTTGACTAATTCAGAAGTAACTTGTAAGCAGTCTTGGGTTTTTTTCTTCTGTGGAACACATACAGTAACACTTGTCTGTTGCCTGTGATAAAATCTAAAAGTATATTGTCTCTGCCTAAGAAGTAGATGATGCTTAGAGACGTGTGGGTTTGGGGTAAAAATAAATGACACAGAGTTAGGATTATTTACCATAATTTATTATGAACTGATTTCACTGCCCTGAAAAGCAACACAAAAAAGACAATGCAAAGTTCTTTGTTGTGAAAATCTAAGCTAGAAACATTTTTCTGCTGTTTTCAGCTTTCTAAACTTACAGTTGGTTTGCAGTTGCTTTTAAATTTCAAAAATAACTCAAATTTCTCTCTGTTCCTTCCCCTTTAAAAAGGAGGGTTAAAAAAATCATCCTGAGGCAACACCCGGGACCCACTACTTCTTCCAAGTAGTTAAAGCTTGTCAAACATATAAACAATGGAAAACAAACAAATAAAAGATTAGCTAGATGTTTGCCTCAGCTTGAATGTTCTGGACACACACACAAAAAAACCTCAAAACCCCAAACCACCCTAAAACAAGGTCAGAAAGGTTTCAGTTGTTTTCTCAGTCTGAAGTTAGGAGGAAATACATTATTTTAAATTTCTGTAAAAACCTTAGGTTTCCAGCTGAAATCTCAGTCTTCTGGAACCAGGTTTTAATAATCAATATAGGTGCTGTTCTAGTGTGAAGAGTTTGTTTGCCTTTTTTCTATGCCTGGGTCTTGGTCCTTAGCCCCAGGGCTTAAGAAGACAATGCTTCTTATTACCCTAGCCAAGCAAAATTATAAACATCTAAAGAATCACAGTTGCCTATGCATAATAGAAACTTTAATAAATTCCCTGAAGTTCCTGCTTCTCCAATTAATGCAGCAATGGGCTAACTGAAGTTGCTTGCTCCAGCTTGTGGTTGTATCTGAGTTCTGGGCACTCACACCTCCTGTGGACTTCCTTATCTCTCTTCATCATTGCTGCTGCTGAGGTCCAGAGAAGGCACATATCTCACTGAATGTAAGGACAAGGAGCAAGGTTACTGCAGGTAAGGGGACAGGTACAAACAGAAGAAAAAAGACCTCTGGGGTAGTTGCAACAAAGTTGGTGTGTGAACATTGTGACTGCAGGGATTTCAGACAGCTGTAGTACACTAGTGCACTAGCTGTGCAGCTTGGCATGGGTCTACTGCATGTACAAAGCATGTAACTGTCTTTAATAAAACAACACGTGACAATACGCAGTCCTTCAGAGGGAAAACCGCTAGGAAAGAACAGTCCAACAATCTTCAGTCATGCTTATGGGCCAGTTCTTGCTCAGCAAGCACCTGATGCAGCTCAGGACTTCCTAATCTGATTCAAAGTTTGTTCAAGCCATTTTTGCTAAGGTGTTTCCACAAGCAACGTCTCTGTGCTGAATAAATGAACAGTCAGACTTCCTGACTGCATATGAAGAAGGAAATTATCCCAGCACAAGAGACTTTAGGGTGGAAATCACTTAACACTGACAGTAGGATATAGATAACCCTGTCGCCTCTTTTAAAAGCATGAGCACAGAGAACTGTGAGGTCCAATAGAGTCAGGTCAGCCTAACTCTTTGCTAACCATTTTGTGACATTCTAGACTCAGCCACCCTACTACACCTGTAAAAGGCTATGAAAGGAACCCAAGCACAGGAACAGCAGGCCAGCTGACATGCTAGTACCAAGTTGGTTGTATGATGCTATTCTTCCCATGAGGTTTCACGTTTGTGCCTACATGTGTGCTTCCCCCACAGGTGACTGTGGCATCCTGTGCTGCACAAACTGTTAAAGATGCCAGCCTGGGGAACCTATAGTAGTAATTCTTAAGGGATATCCTTGCTCTAGCAGAAAACCCCTGCCTAGCACCTGACATGCTGTTTTAGTAGCCCCGTTCTGGCAGAACTACACCTGTGGGACTTGACACCACTGGCCTACCGCTGGCATGCAGTAGTGATCATGATGAGGCGGGCAGGGATATTCACAGCGTAAGGTCAACATCAACCTTGCCTGTTCCCTGGAATAGCTTATGGAGGTGAAACTGCAGGCCCCTAAAAAGTGTGCCCTACAAAAAAAGGAGTGCGGGCCCACATAGCAATTAGCCTACTTAGTGAGGCCACAGAATATACTCGAGGGCCACGAAACAATGTGGATAGTCAGAGAGTGGAGTTTGAAATATACATTATAGGAAGGTAATGATTACAGAGCTGCTTTGTTTAACATGCACACTGGAAAGAAAGAAACTTTTTATTTTGGTTTCATAGGGCTGAGTGGTCTGCCTCTTAATTAGACCCTCACATCATTTCTTGTAATAGCTTTCTAACTCTTAGTAATGATTTAAACTAGATGATCTTTGAGGTCACTTCCAACCTTACCATTCTATAATTCTATGATTGCCCATCTCACAATTTGACAGACCCATCTTGGGCAGAACTCAAATAAAAGAGTTGCCAAAAAAATACAGTTAAAATTGGGGTCTAGGCCAAGGACTTATCCTGGTTAATTAGTTAACTATTTGGGAAAAGCTGAACTAGAAGATGAACTGCTAATGCTTCTGTTTGGTTGGCTGTCTGGACAAGCTGCAGACAGGTAACCCCAAGTAAGTCTCAGTTCATAATGTCTTGCTCACAAGAGTGCAGTGTCATATGCTGGAGTTTTGGGGTAGTTAAGTCTGAAGCATGAAAGGCACCTGAAAACCTGAAAGAGGATCTGAAAGGAAAAAGGGATAGACACCTAACCATTCTTGCTTCTCCTCAAAGAATGATTTCTTAGTATGGTGAAATGCTGTACTTGCCAAGTTTAGAGAAATCTAACTTCAAACTCACCACAGTTTCTTGGCTAGCAGGAGGCTTTATGGTCATGTAACAGAACATAGAATCATAGAATCATAGAATAGTAAGGTTGGAAGGGACCTCAAGGATCATCTAGTTCCAACCCCCTGCCATAGGCAGGGACACCTCCCACTAGTACAGGTTACTCAAGGCCTCAGACGTTCTTAAACATACGTCTAAGAACTTTCTTGCACAGATTTGGGAAGTCAGGATAATGCAAATACCACTTCATAGACAATATCCCTCCAGAGGGAGGACAAGAAACTTTCTCTTGACATTAAGAACAAAGTTTTCATTTTAGCCAGTAAAAACATGTTCTGCTGCACAACTTCAGAGTAAGGAACATGTATTTTGTGTCACTGCATAAGCTTCAAAAGAAGTTGCCAATGAAGGACTTAATTTTAACAGGACTGAGGACAGTTTTTGACTTTTCCAGGAATTTCTACAGAGAAGCAAAAACTTTACGTTGGAGAGGTGTAGGTGAATCCATCTTAGCTGAGTTACAATCTGCAGAATCAAATACAAATTTTTGAAGACATCTTTGTAGGTGGATGAGAGTGAAATTTTACATTTAAATTAACATAGTGTCTTTTTAATCTTTTCAAACAAAGGGAAATTAGAACCCTCTAAAAGCAGGAATCTGAGGTTTTAGAGAAGTTCTCAGATAGGAAATACTTGACATCGTAGCTCTTGATTTGCAAAAGTTTTATTAGAGGATCACAGTTCTTCAGGATTCCTGGTTATAACAGAAAACCGTTCTTCATTCCAACAGATGTATTTAGCTTGGCAAGTGGCTTCAGAAGGATTTCTGTGATACAACTTTAAAGTATACATGTCCCCTGAGTAACACAGCCTTTCCCAGAGGCTTCCTCCCTCAAAAAACTCCATTGTTTTGGGAAGGACTTTTGAACTGGAGTGAGGAACTTGTCACAGTTAGAAGTGTGATCTTTAGCCTGCCCATTCATAGAGTGAGGACACCAAGGAATACCTGACTGCCATTCAAGAGTGTATCAGAGAAACCTCAGGGAGCCGCACACAGTTTTTTTGTAACAATCTTCATCCGACAGTAGCAATTCCAGGACCTTCTGGTCCAGAGGCGTGCCAACCTACACAATATGCAGTACTGGCTGTCAATCCAAACCTTGTACTATCAAAGCTGGGCTCTGATGATGACTCAAAAGCATATCTATCTACATTCAAATAGGTTACCATGGCAACCCCTCTGGCCTAAAAAGAGATGGACCACATTAGTTAGCAGCACCTTTTTGACAGGCGAAACACAAGCTGCTCACTCCAGATGATGGTTTGATTTAGAATTAAGTCTGTCTGAGAGCTGCCATGGCATTTTCTGAAGTGTTAATGGTGTAACCCAGAGAGAACTTCTTTTGGTAATTAACTTCAGATTGTGGCCTAGTACCAAGGGGATTGAGAAATATGGTAGCTTTGCTTGAGAAACAAAAGTTAACAGAACAGTTGACGTAATCTTTTTCCTATATTATGAAGGAATACTTTCTGAAGGTCTTCTAAACTGGGGTCTGCTGGCCTAAGAAGGCCACTCTTGCAGAAGACATGCAGGATACCAAGGATTATTTGGATTGCAGCTGGCACAATACATCATCTAGACTGAAATGTCTGTAAGTCCTATAAAGGCCAGAGTTCCCATGACTGATGCAAAGGAAGCCTGGAGTTCAGATGGAAATGCAGATATTTCAAAAGGAAAACTGCACAGCTACAACAGCTTTTGAGGATTTGAGTCACAGAATGAAGACTTCCAGAACCCGCAGTGGAGGCAATCAGACCATTCCACTCAATGTAGGAAGGCTGAAAAGGGTAAAATAAAGACATACTTCCCATGATCACACTTTGCAGTCAGATGACTATGTGACTGAAACAACAAAATGATTACCTAAAGTGTGAAGCAGGAAAAGACAGATCTAAGGTGAGATGATGCCGAGCAGCTTCCACAGGAAGACTTTAGCCTTTCAATTAGGGAAAAGTCTTCACACCCAGTATATTGGAGATGGTCTTATTGATACAATGGGTACTCAGAAGACCACAAAGTGCTTTAATTCTATGACTGGCTGTGTTGAATAACTAAAAAGCTACTTTAAAATACTAATTATGTGAGTAGTCATTCCTAACTCTGGGGTTATGCAGCCCTGGTAATCTTCCACAGGAAGTGAGGAAGGTTCTGAAATTAGCTGTTGCTTCCAGCATATGGGAACCCAAGTAAGTAAATCTGACATCATATGAAGACTTGTATACTATGCCTGTAATCAGAGGCAAATACATAAACCAACAAAAAAATAAACAGAACTGGCCACAGTGGATGTAAGAAGTGGCACATTTAGCAACTAGTCGTCCCTCCCTTCACTACCATAATTTTGAAGACAGTTATAAAACAAGCAGACCTAACAAGTAATTCCTTCTTAATCTCTACTGGGTAGAAGCATCAAAGGATGAAAGTAATGTTATGTAATTTTCAGCTTTCTCCTCTGATTTGTCTCCTTAATCTGTTTTTTTTTGACAAAAGAGAAACTAAATAGGAACATACAAATATTTATTTCTAACTTTATGTTAATCTGTTATGCTGCATCCTATTGTTCTTCACTTAGGTGACAAACTATGTTTTTTGCCCCCTAATATTAATAATAGCCATCAATCTGGGAAACTTGTTTCTACAGTGTACTTTCTGTAGCAGTCCTACACTTTAAGGAACACTTGAATTCTTTAAGTTCCAATTACAACTGTTTCTGCACAGGTCCTATGTCTACTTTGTTAATAGCATAGATATAAATGCACAGCAAACCACAGGAAAACAGGAAGGATTCTATTTCTCAGAATAATCACAATGAAAGACAGGAGAGGCAGAATAGTCAACCAAGGTTGACTGTAAGGTAAAATACTGGAATGTAATGCTTTGAAAGTACCTACTGAACTAAGGAAAGAGCATACTGTTGTCGTTTCATTTACATCTGTTGTATTTCTCTAGACTGTTTATATTATTTTCTTAGATCTTATGTTTCCATACCATATTCTTTCCTCATTTTTAGTGTACTTTCTCTTTCTTATTTTTTCTCAAGTTAACTGCTTATTGTTTTAGCCCAAAATAGTCAGTTTTCTGAGGGGTTAATCTCTTAGGAAAAGTATTTCTTAGGAGCCTGTCTACTAATTCATACAGAATGTATGCAAACTCCTATTTTCAAGTGTGGCACTGAAATAGTGTCAACCTACTCCAGGTGTTTTTTGATGGAGACTTAAAAAAAAGGAGTCTCAGTCTCTCCTGTCTTGACAGTCACTTTCTAAAGAGGGGGAAAAAAAAAAGTTATAACTCATTACTATGTTGAACAAAGTAAAAGAAATTATCAAGTATTCGGAAGCTCTTCATCCATGTCATAAACTTTCTCATAGTGTCATTTTTAGTCTCCATTAGTTACTTCTCTCCAAATATGATCTCTTAGAAGGTAGTGTCTCTTGCTATCACATTTATTTTTTGGCCTGTTGTATGGAATTCACTAAAGTGTAACTCCACCTTCTATCCCTTAGTCTCACCCCACATCTATGCAATGCTGACTTTGGTTTAATCAGCAAAATCATTTATGGGATACATTAAACAATGGATCAGAAAGATGACCTGGTTTGAAAATCAACCCAAAATTTCTCTGGATGGAGCAAAATTCTACCTGAGTCCCAGTTTGGAAGACCCAGGTTTACCCTAGCGTTATCTGCAGCACAGAAGAGGACTCCTAACTTCCACTGCTAAGGCAAAGCTCCATCCTGCTGTCACACTGTGTGCTAAGTTTGCAGGTGAGGCAGGATTCTGGTACAGTTTCAGCTTGGAATACACTCAGAGCCCTAACCCTAGCCATAAGCCTACTGGCAGCAGAGGACATAAGTCCTCTTCTCCACACAGACAGACAAGCAAACCTACCCTGCCATTGACTCAAAACCCAGATTCTGTGGCTAGGATTCTGGTCAAACTACAGTTTGGCTTTGTTTCTTACTTTTAATGATTACCAGCTTCAGCACTTTAGCTATGGAGGATCTAAAAAGAAAATGTTGTAGGCCATCTGTAGTGTGTATACTGGCTTTTAATGACATAGACATTTAAGAGAACACTCTTGTACAGAGTACTATACAGGCTATTGATTATTGAGATAATAACAATACAAAAATATTTAGTTGTTGCTGAAGAATAACATAATAATTAACCTTTTAAAGGACATTTTATCTTAGTCCAAGAGACCACATACAACTGTTGGCTCAGTTTGGGTATAGGCAGCAAAATAAAAGTAGAGGACAGCTGAGCAAGTATGCAGACTCATGAAAACTCTTCACTTTTTAAAGCAAAGTCAGCAAAATACTCAAAAAAGCAACCAAACACCAACAGATTGCACGCCATAACACACTTTTATATTGTAAATGGTGTGACAACTTCTATGAGCTTTGTAGTTACCTACATTGAGCAACAGAGAAATTTCTCCATCATGGCACATCAGTGTTCACACAGAATGGAAAAGAGATTTTATAAAATCCTCACGGGAACAGCTACCCTTCCTTACTGATGAATCAGACATAGTAGATGCAAGGCAGACAATGTTTTTCGGTATGCTCTGAATTTTCAGTACAATACACTGTGCAGGCATGTACCCTAACATACTAACTTGTGAGTCTCTGGCTTAGAAGCAGGTGATCCTGTGGACTTTTGTTATATTGCATGCGTGTTATCTTTCCTCATCCTGGGAACTGCACTACGGTCCTCACAGGCAAAGACAAGCATCGAAAGCAGCCCAAAGCGACCTCTCAATCTTTCTGGACGAAGAGAAATGAGAAATGACTGCTTAAATCATGGTGCTCCCAGACACTTAGTACACTTTAAAGGGGTATTTTCGTGGATGAATTAATCTAACCTAACCATGCTGTTACTCGATGAGGTAGTCCCATAATTCTCCCACCACATGTTCCTGCAGTTTCCTGTGCATCAGTAGTTCTCCCAGCCATACAGAGAGCATTTTATTTTAGAAGGGCATTTTGGTTAGTTTGATTGTGCTGACGTCCCTGCTGATGCAGAAGAACAGAGGCAGAGGGACTCTGTGGCTGAAGGTGAAGACAGCCTGGACTGTTATTTTCAGCTGCAACAAAATTTTAGTTTGGTTAAATTGTGTATGATACTGCATTTGTCAATCAACACTTAAGATTATTTGGGAGACCTATGGCTTTGGCTGTTGCTGCACCTGTTTCCCTTTCCTTATTTCCACTGTTGCTTATTTCCACGGTTTAAGCTGATAAAAATTAAAACAGGAAGAAAAGCAAATGGAGCAAGTATTAGTATTACATCCTACTTTCTTCAAGGAAGCTGGCTGTGAACTAAGATGACTAGAGGATCACGTTAGAATTAAAGTATTAGATAAAACCCATAGTCTACTTTTTCATCTTTGTGGGCACTGCAGAAAAAAGCATTGACAAACCTCCGTCACGGATTGAGGCTAGCTGCACCTACACCGTAATTTCGCTCCTCAATTACGGGTGGAAAGGAGCCTTCAGCATCCCAAGGCTCCCTTCAGAGCATACCCACACCGTGCCGGCCAGATAAGGCAGCCCCTCAGTGTTTTTTTTCTCTCGGAATATGTTTATTTTTCAGATGGGGATGCGGGGCATCCCTGCCCGTTCGAATCCCCCCGACACACCATCCGCTCCTCCTGCGTGGGAGGGAGGCATTCCACAACCCCGCAGCCTTCCCGAGGCCGCTTCTCATCGCGAGCAACACTGACAAACGGCCTGCTCGGCCTCGGCTTCCTTCGGGCTGCCGGAAGGCCCTCTTCCGCCAGCCGCCGCGGTACCGGCGCCCTCTGCGGGCTGGGGAGGGCGCCGCCGCAGCCCTACGGGGCGGTGGTAACGACGGACCACCCCCACCCGGGCGCCCATCGTGCAGTAGGGGTAAGGGCAGCCCCGCCCCTCCTCTCCCCTCCCCCCAGCGCCGTTACCGGCCCCGAGCCCNTGGCAACCACGGCCCACCCCTCACCCGTCGCTCTCTGTCCCGCCCCCTCCCACGTCAGCGCCGTCTCCCGCCCGACCGGGGTGGGGCAGCCGGCCCTCGTGATTGACAGTTACCATAGCAACAGGCTCGCCCCGTCGCCATTTTGTCAGTTACCTTTTTTTAATTTTTTTTTTAAAACCCCTCTTCCCGCCTGAATCGTTGCTTTTTTTTTTTCTTCCCCTCCCTTCCTCCTTCCCACCTCTACCCCGAAAAACGCTATCGCACAAGAAAACGAAAGAACAC
>VWZE01000950.1:321287-367606 GCA_013396675.1 Eubucco bourcierii
CGCTGTCCCCGCGCTGCCTGGCCGGGGCTCAGGCCGTTGCCACCGCCGCCGCCGCGCCGAGCCGAGGTGAGGCTGGGCCCTGCCGTTGCCGCCGCCGGGCGCTGCGCAGGTTTGGAACGCGCGCCATTTTGTGAGCGATAGAAAATCCAGCCCGGCCAGGAAGCGTCGCGGATCCGCCCGCCGGGCCGGGCCCCCCCCGCTTCGCCGCCCAGAGAGGAAGGCGCGCAGCGGCCGGACCCCGCGGCCGGTACCCCCGGCACTCCGAACGGCACCGCCACCACTGCCAGCCGTGCGGGCCCAAGCGCGGCTGAGCGGCCGGACTGCGGAGCGCACAAGAGGGAGGCGCTGCCGCGCCGGGGCCCCTGGCCGAGGCCGGGGAAAGCGCTTGCTCCTCGCCCTGCCAGTGCCCGCCGCTCGAGGGAAGAGGCCTCAACCGGGAGAAGCCCGGCCGGAGCGCAGGGCCCGCCGCCCCCCACACGGGTAAGTGAGACGCCGCAGCCGGTGGCGGGGAGCTGCGCAGCGGGACGAGCTGGTGCCACCTCCCGGCCCGGCGCGGTCGAGAGGGGCGCAGCGCAGGGGGCAGCTCCGCTGCCATCTTAGAGAGAGGAGGTGGGGAGAATATCGGGGCCCAACGAGCCCCGGACCGGAGCTGGCAAGGCCGGGACCCGTACCGGGCTTTGGACCTGGCCTTCTTCCCCGCCTTCGCTACCGCCGCCCCCTTCTGGGGCAGGCCGGGCATGGCCGGGGGGCAGCGGCGGCAGTCGCGGCCTCTGCGGCCCTTTTTCCTTCGGCGTCCGGGAGAGGCTGTCGCTGCCGGTTTGCGAAGCAGAGCAGCGAGAAGGGCCGCGGGACCGGCGATGGAGGAAGGGAGCTTGCCTCGATTTTCTTGCTCTTATGCGCAACGCCCTGCGGTGGGCGGGTGCGAGGTCTCGCCCCGGTTTGGGAGCAGAGAGGGAGGCAAGGAGGGCATCAGGAGTTGAACCGTCAGCTGAGCAGGCACCTGTTGTGGTGGAGGCTTTAGGTGCCCCAGCCAGTACCCGTGTAAGGGACTTGTGTGGTAGGTAGATAGAGAAGTTGGAGGCCGATGTAGAAAGAGTACCTGTGTGAGATGACTGTCAGCTGGGCGGGGGGTGGGGTGGGGAAGAGAAGAGAGAAGCAGTTGGTAATAGGCACAGGGACACACGGGCACTTCTACGTTAGAAATAGCTGGCCGCAGTCTTTTAGGAATTTAGCTTTGTGTCGCTAAAGAAATTGAAGACCTCATCTGATACACAGGGTGGTTCTTTGGAGTGGCATTCCCTCCAGCGGCCACAAAATCAGAAAACGCAATTAAAAGTACAGTAATTTGAAATTTCAGAATTGGTGCATTTTTGAATCTCAGTCAGCTTTGAAGTTTTCGGTTTAGTCTGTCCAAAGACTACGTAGGGGTTCTTTGATCATGTGTCTAGATTGCTGCTGTTACTTAGTTCTCCTATTACTCCACAGTCATCGGGGGAAATAAACATTCATTGTTCTTTAAAATTAACAAAGACAGAATATCTGAGTGCAAAATAAATCAACAAGCTTGTTTTTGACAGCCTGCTGTTTTAATCCAAATGAGAGTGTGCTGTTAACTTTTGCTAGTAGGTATACATAGTCATGCTTACATGGATATAGTATCATAGAGGGTCTAGACAAGTGGAAGTTAACAACTGATTTTGTTGGTTGGCGTTTCACTGTCCTTTCCTTAAGAGGTGTGTATGAAGCAGAAGAATACATCTGTGGTGATAAATAAGCAGACACTTTGTTAGTAGTAGTATTTAATTATCTGCCTTAACCAGGCAGAATCTAACTTACCTCACTGGAATGGTCTGTAGCCCTAAAAAGTTTTGGTAAACTTGTTTCTCTTTTTTTCTCCACACCCTCCTTGCCCCAATCTCTGTAGGTTGGATATTTTTTGAAAATTAATTATACTTTATAGAATTAGAGTAACAATACTGAAAATAACCGAGTATGAACTAGCATTTGTTGACTATTATCTATATATGTTTGGTGAATTTGATGTATGTGTATATATAGGCTATACTTCATGTTTTTGGTTTCTATGAATTATTTAGAACTGGAGTGTTTTCATTTGCAGTCTGAAATAGAATGTGTGAAGTACTGAAATTACATTTTCCACTTTGAATTAAAAATTCTGTCAGTTTATGAAGCTTATTAATTTATGTTTTTTAAATATTCTTTGAGTAAAGCAAGTGTTTCTTGTTCAAAATTGAATAAAGAGCATGGTCTTCCTAAATCAAGAAAAGAAGGCAATTCCCTCTGTTAAATTATACTGTATGTATTTACATATGAGAGTAGTTTAATATTCTTTGCAGGCAAGTAGGTAAGAAAGACAGTTTATTCCTGAATCAATACTTGGGTGGCTTTATAACTTGTCATTGGAATCCCCTCCCCCTCTTTGGACAGTGACGGAGAAGCTGCAACAAGGATAATTTTACCTAATAGCAGCCAAGAGTTCTCTATTTCAGTGTCGATTTATAGGTAGTATTGTCTTACTTGTGTAAAATAATGAGGTAGTCATCAGGAATTTATCAATTTTTAAAGTATGTGGGTTTTGTATAGACTGGGAATTGACCTTTGATGATCATAAATGACTTCTAACAAACTGGATGATAGTTTAAACAGTGGAAGAACGTTACTGGTATCTAGTAAAAACTACCTTGACTAAACTTTTAAAGTTGCATTTAATTAGGACATATTTGTTAACATGTATACACATTTCAGAGTCTTATTTCTGATAAGGCCTTGAAAAGAAACCTGGGTTAACCGTATTGTTAGGTTTTGCCTTAAATGACTTATTGTAATTTTTTGGTTTTTTTTACTTAAAATTAGTCAACACCTTAACATAAAGTGGAAGAGTCCCTTTTAGTTTAGTTCAAACATTTTTGAAACTGTACCACCTGGTCATACAGTAGTATGTGAAAAGACTAGCTAAACACATGAAAAATTGTAATTTTTTTTTGCTGTGATAACATTTTGTGGCTTCATCTGAATTGAAATGGGTGGTGATTTGAAAACTGAAACATACTCTTTCCAAAGAAGCAATTTTGGTGATGCAGTTAGGATTCTCTTTTCATCATTACTCTTAATAACTCTTTATTTCAGTACCTCTGGATAGAGGACTGTAGGTTGAGAGGTGTTAGAGCTTGTGTTTTTGAATAAGAATTAAAGACTGGTATATGTTTAGTCTTTCTGTGGTAATGTTTAATGCCATTTGGAGAACTATTTTCCAAAGTAAAGTAAAAAACTTCCTGATAGCTTTGTTTTATGGGAGCATGAGAGACTTGTAGAACTTCTGAAATTCTTTTGTAAATAGATCTGTTGTTGTAGAATAGGATTATTTACAGAGAACTGCTGCTTTTTTGTCTTTATATCTTAGTACAATAGATTATTTGTTAACTTTACATTTTCATCTCTGTTTTGGTAAGAGTTTGGTAGGAGGCATCTTTTTTGAAAAATGTGTATCGCAGCCTTTTTGATTGTCAAAAAGACAGAAGACTTGATACCTTTATGCAGTGAGACTTCCTTTTTGTTCTAAGATTGTTTGAAATAATACAATATTTCTGACCAAACATGCCTTTTCTTGTAAGGTTGTGAGTGGCAAAAAAAAGTAAGGCATTCTGAGAAGGGGCATGAGTCCTTCAAGAGGACGGTCATGGTAATCTATTGATGGTGTAGTAACACCGAAGAAATGTTTGATAATTAGAGACAACTGTTACTTCCAGAAAGACATCGTCTGTAGGTACAGCCATCTAGTTCCCTCTGAAGTGACACAATATACCAGTAGATTTGTAGTGACCTGATCACTAGTTGAATGTAGCAATTGCTGTAACAGTTTGTAGCTGATAGCCATTGGTTGTCTTTTCCCTTTTAGGGAAGGAAGGAAAAATTATGCATTTGATTCTGTGTTATCAAAGCATGACCGAAAAAGTAACTCAGCTGCTTCTACCAGTACAAATGTATTTCATTACTTTAGAACAGGTCTCTTACCTTACCTTCATCTGAAATTTTGCTCCCATTTCCCCCAATACTTGTATATATGAGTCTTGTCCAGTATCTGTAGGTGCTAAATTATGGCTTTCTTGTCTAAGAGCACAGATGAAAAAAGGCGCTTATCTTGACTTAGTGATGAGACAAGCTGAGTCACATTGTCTTAATATTTACTTTCCCCTCTCTTACTTCTCTCCCTCAGTTTTTTTTTTTCTTCCCTCCTCAATCTCTAAAGGATGGATGAGTTTTTCCACAATTGAAAACACTGGAGATGGGGTGGCTTAATATGAAAGGTCCTGATGCTATATCCTTTCATTCCAAAATGTCCTGTGAATATGATGTATAGGGAGAATACCCACTGAAAAGATAGGGAAACATGGATGGTACTTTCCAGGAAGCTCTGCTTACATCCCTACAGTGGATACTCTGGAGCCTCTGAAGTCTAGATAGTAGCTATTTCAGTTACCCTGTGTGAAGACATAATTAGTTTAATTTCAGCTCTGAATATAGCATTTTTTTAAAGCAGTGAAAATGTTTCTGTAATTAAAATAAGCTAGCACTTATTGGTAAATGTATTTTTCACATAGTTTCCAGGGTCTTAACAGCACTAAATACTTGAAAGTGAACCTAGGTAAATGAAAGTGAAATTAACTGTCAGTTTTCTTCCAGCTTTGAGAAACCAAGCTTTCAATTTATGTGTTACATGAAGTTTCAAAACTTTCTATTTTTATTCCCTCCNATAGTTAATAATACATTAATACATGTATGTGTAAAAGACATGACTTTTTCATTTTAATAATAGTTTGGGTAGTGAAATAAGAAAGGAATGAAAATGTACAAATTGATTTCTGATGGTAGAATTATTATTTCCAAATTTAATTGAAAATTTTAGAGTGAATTTTGATGAGTTACTATAATCAAATCAGTAGAGTTGACTTGTTGGTGAAATCATAGTTAAATATATTTTAATGATTAAATCAAACTTGCCAGTGAAACCCATAAATCCTAGTGTCCTGAAAGCCTACTGGTTATTGGGTTTTGGCTTCCTGGTTTAAAACACAGGTAACTAATGTTTTTGCTTATTTAAAGCCCTGTTTGCCTATTTGTGTTCCTGTGAACTATTGAAATTGTTAATAACTTAAATGCTTTGTCAGTGGACCTGTCATTGAGGAGCTGGTTGGAGCACATCAACTGCTTCGAGAGAGGAAATAGTTTTGTGTCCATGCTATCAGTTTACTGTTTAAACTGAAGGGAAGGGTAAAAAGAGGAAAAGAATTATTGTCAGGTAGGGAAGTTAATATAGTTGTACTTACACAGTTCTCATATTTTTGTGAACACTGTATTTCCTTATCTTGATCTCTGGTCTGTCTGGTTACATTAAAAAACAATTATAAATCTGTAACCATGTATATTCTTATTTTAACAAGACATACACGTGAAATACAGGGTATATGTATGATTACAGACAAATAATTTCTAAATATGCTGTTTCAAAATCCATTAATGGTATGCCAAAAAAGGCAAGTAAGTGTTTTATTGTTGATGTTACAGTAAGTAATTGTTGTGTGAAGATTTTTGCAGTTTCCCATTCTGTAGAAATTACTCATAAATGGTACAAATACTGGGTCATAGTTGTGAAGTAATACAGCTGAATATATGTTTTTCACCACAATCAGATGTTCATAAGCTTAGAATTGTGTGTTCTTGTATTTAGGGTAACTTTTCTGTCAGTGTCATAATGTACCTTCAGAAGTTGAGATTTTTATGGCAGGCCCTGTGCAGGAAAATGGACATTACTGTAGATGGTGAATGTGTACAAGACTGCATATTTCTGTGTATCTTTCTGCTGAAACCAGTTTTCTTCTGAAGTTCTATATGTGCTAAGGCTATAAACTTAGATTACACTTTCCTCCAAAATCAGAATCACTAGTAGGTGCAGTTCTGGGGAAAAGTCATTTACTATTGTTTTCTTTTGAATGACCCTTGTATCTCCTCAAACTTTTCTTGATGGTTTATTGTTTTTAATACGTACTGCATTTCACAAACTTAATTTTTTTGAATGAAGTAATACCTTCTATGAATTAATAAAATTTGAATGAAGTAATACCTTCTATGAATTATGAAAAATGATTCACTTATGTTGGAGGCTGAGTGGAAAGAGTATATATGACACTGTGTTATAAACTATAGTTAAAGTTTGTATTGTAAGGGCATAGTTAAAAATTGTTCGGTTTTGTATGGTACTACTTGGAGACCTTAGCTGGGATCTCATTTCCATTTTATTTTGTATTGTACAATATGAAGTATTTTTTTCTCTATTTAATAAGGATGTCATGACCTCAGGAATGTATGGGTATGCAACTCGGTGTTCTTCTGTGTAGCATTTTTGTTATGGCATGGTGTAAATGCCTATGCATTTGTGATTTGTTTTTTTTTTTTCCTTTTGGTTAATAAAAAGAGTTGCAAGTTACTGTGATTTGATAATCTGGTGCACAGAAGGTCTAAAACCTAATATTCTAGACTTCTGAATGGAAGTGATTAATGATATTTGACGTTTAACTTGCGTCTTTGTAGGATTTGTTGGGGTATTTTCACCTGTGTATTTTAAACAACGTTCAATCATGATTTGCAGTTCACCATGTCCATGCGAGTCTACTTTCAAACTTTTTACCCATCAGAACATTAATTTGTGTATCTCTATGAAGTTAAATTAACCAGTCATGTTCACAGCATGAACATATAAAACTTTATCAGCTTAGTTTTGAAACCTTGATAAATCCAGTTGCAGATGTGGGAGTGTAAGTATTGTCTGCCTTACCTTAGTGGTTAGTGATAATGCTGACAAATAAAAAATGACAACAGAAGTTAAGATTGGCTTTGTGTCTGGTGATGGGGAACCATTAGAATCAGAGACAATTTCTAAATGTGGGTTTTGTAGGTAATACCTATTGGCCCTTTCATTAATTTGCACACAGCCAGACAATTGTGGCAAACTAAAATGCAAACTTTTGCTAAAATATTTCTCTTTAATTTCTTACGGAAGTTAATGAAACAAGGAAAACATGTTGGTCAAGTTTAAAGTATAGTTTAAAACAAAAATATTTTTTCTTAAAATGCAAAGAAATAATTGTATACCTTCATAAAGCAGGTATATAATTCTGTTTTTCTGCTAGATGTTCTTAACCAGGACCTATTTTTTTCAAGAAATGAGAAAATAAGTTCTACATATAGTTCACAAAGTTCAAGTGTTGTGCTTGAGATACTTCTGTTCTGCACAATATACAATGCTACTTCTCTAATTGAATGGATATTTTACAGTGTTTGTTTCAGTGTGGGTACTGTTCTCATGGAAGTCAAATGTAAAATGTATGTAGTGATACATGGGGACATTCAGCTCAGTGTTTTGTATGTGAAGAAAAGAAATACATATATGTGACAAACAGATTTTTAAATGATCTTCTGAAGTGCTGCCAGCATATGCCTATGGTGTTTTGCATTTGGAAACATCAGAGATGATCAATGACCTGTGATCACTCTGTACTCATGATTTGTGTGCATATAGACTATTGGTATAATGTGGCATTTTTATTTAATAGCAAAAGAAAAATAATAAGCTTTCTAAATGCCTATTTAAAAATCCTACAATTTTAGTATAGAGGGAACACCAAACTGGAGTGTTTCATGTCCTTATCTGTTTTCCTCGTATTGAAGCATAGGAGCTTTGGTTGTTCTATGTAACTTTTTTTGTTTCTTTGGCTGTTTTTGTTTGTTTCCACCCAGTGCATGCATCTATTTATATATCTATTTATTTGTAAATAATCAGGAGCATGTTCTGACTGAGATCAGTAAATAATTTTTGTGTGAAAAAAAAATTTTTTTTGGCCTTAGTTTAAGTTTGTTACCCTTCATGTATCTTTCCAAAGTTTGTTATGGAAGAAGGGACTTAATTCACCTTACCTATGCCATTCATAATTTTGTGTCTTTATTGCTAATTTTTATTTTTACTTCAAAAGTATCATCTTAGACCTACATAGCTAAAACAGTGTTTTGTCATATTGTTGACCTCTTTTCTGTTGAGATTTTGAGTCTTATCATTCATACCTATTTCCTTGAAATGTAAGATATGCATTTATTTCTCTACAAAAATTTGAATATGGGCTAAAGTGTTTTAGATGTCCATATCTGAAAATTTTCTCTTGGTATTTTCTGTTATGGGATTCTCTATATGCTTCGTGTTCATTCTCTTTCTCTGAACTACTCCAGCAAAATACAATCTTAACTTTCATCTTTGTATATGAAAGTAAAGTGTCATTTGCATAAAACAATTTGTGATCTGTGATTTGAGGTGAGGCAGAAGCTCAAGATACATTTTTAGCAAGCATACAGTGGGCCCAGAATAAAATTTCTAAGTTACGTGTTATTCATTATATATGTTCTGAAACCTATGAGCTCCCAACTTAACAGTGCCAGTTTATTTATGTATTTGAGGAAACAGGTATGCATTATATTCCATATGCTGTAAGCACAGTCGGTCTCCTTTTATTTTAATCGTGACTACTTCTGTAGAGTGGCATTTGGCTTTAGTAGTTGTTTTCATAAAAATTCTCAGACTTAAGTCAAACACTTAAACACTGACAAACCCAGAAAAATTATTTCTTGCTTTTGCTGGTCTGAATTATCTTCCATTATGCAGAAAACTTAAGTTTGGTTGTTTTGTTTTGTTTTTTTTTTTTTAGGAACAAGTTTTTAATAATTGCATACTATCCAGACCTTGTACTTAGTTTTGTGATTTAAAGATGTGTGCGTAGATGTAAAATTTTAGAATCTGAACCCAGCAAATGCTAAGAGATTCTTTCAGTATCTTCTGGAAGAGAAATGTTTTTCAGTGATTAAGATCTAACGTACAGTGAAAGCCCCCCTGCAAACCTAGAAAGACTAATGTATGGTGTTTGTTAGTGTAACTTAAAGCACTGTTTTTTGAGGTAGGGAGAGAGAGTTCAGAGATTTTGGCCATTTTGTGTGGAAAGCACTTATGTTGCTTTCCATACACATAGCAGTTTTTACTTTTCTAACAGGAGATGTTACTAAGATGCTTTTTAGCAAAGGAAATGAAAGCACAAACGGTAAAGTGACTTACCCAAAGTTACACAGTGATGCAATGGGTGGAACTGAGGTTAAAGGTTTAGGTGTCTTGTGTCTTGATAGCAGGATGCTATGTATTTGCAGTTGTATTTGACTTGAGTTTACATTCTGAGTGCTTTGTAACTCAGAGAAGCAGTATTTTGAGTTGGAGAGTGACTCAGCATATCCAGATAGATGTCTGCTCAAGAAATTTTGGATGTATTTGGAAAATTGGGGGAATCTGAGTTCAAACTAATTTTTCCCCTAAGAGAGTTTACTTGTCTTAAAAAAAAAAAAATTTTTTTTTTTTTTTTAAACTTACAGTCTCTTTCTCCATTTGATACACATGCCTCAGTTTTTGGGAAGAAGTGATACAGGATTTCAGTAAATAGTGTTATTTATGGTATAGCTGGCATTTATTGGATAGCTTTGTTTTCTGTGTGCTGTCTTCCGATGATAATTAACATCAGTGACTAGAACACCATTTAACTGAAAATTATACTATATTGTGTTGCAAAATATATAAAAGAAATCATTTCCTTATCAAGCCTGTCTTAAACATTTTTTAGTGTGTGATTTTGTGACATATACAAAACATTTTTCACGTGAGACAGTTGTATATGGTATTTTCTCAGTTTGCATGATCGAAACGTCTCCGTCTGGTAAGTACAGAAGCTCCCACCTCTCCTACCTGATATGACAGGGTGTGTTCTCAATCTTGTAGGCCAATCACTTGTATATGAGCAGTTCATGGATCAGTGGGTGCAAGTATATACCAGATGTGTAAATTATGCTTTTGTATGCTTGGGTTCAGTTGGCTTTAATGAGGGAAAATTGGCTAAATATCTTAAATGTGACTTTTCTGCAGTAATAATCTCTCTTCTAGCTTCAGCTCATCAAACTTGTCACAGAGTCTTGAGATATTGGTTAGTAGTAGTGGCAGCAAAGGGAAGCAAACTGACAGAATCTGCTGATTAAAGATTGAAACTATTGTTCTTCTGCTACTATACATTTTAAATTTTGGGGAAATGTGAGAAGGCTTCATTACCTTCTTTTTTTTCAATCCAGATCAATTCCATCTTCTAGCATGAGGTAGGACTGTGAGCTGATGGATCATTTCAGTGCTGAGAGAATGCTGAAGGGCAGCACAGCAAAGAACAGTACATTCAGAGAAAACCACAACCCTTCTCTTTCTGTCTTAAACCATTTTCTCATTCCACCCAACAAAATTTGTATATGTTTCCCTGGGGCTAGTGAAAATTACCTTGCTCTCCCAAAACTGTGTCTATGGCAAATTTGAAATAATAAAAAATAAACAAAAATATGAAAAGTGACAACTTGCTGTATCTCATTAATGGCAAGGGATTTAGGACATGCAGAGTATTTAATCTGATGTTTTGGGTTTTGTGTTGGTTTTTTTTTTTTTTTTTTTTTACAGCATAAATGATATGAAGTTCATGTTGCAAGGTGTAGAGGCACTGAAGTACTTTGAGAGAAACTGTTGAATCATTCTAAGCCAAAGTGTGCAACAAGGAGTTCTTTGAAGGCAATTACTACCTAAGCAGCTCCTTTTCTCTCTCGATTCCGACTGCTGGTTCCACCTGCTTTGTATTGGCACAACTGTTTGTAAGACCAACCAGTGAATCAGACTTGGAAATTGAATTGGCTGAAATACATAATTTTATATATATAACATTTGGGTGTGTGTGTGGGTGGAGAATCAGGTTACTTTTCAGTCAGATTGGTTCCCAAACCCAGTACACTGTGCTGCTGCTCAGACATTTGACAAGATAATGAAATGGGTTGTGTGGGTGGACAGGAACAGGGTGCCTAGGAGAGGCAAGGGTTGGTTGACTGGCTCTGATAGTACTGTTACTTAATGGAGAGCATCATTCTGAAGAGTTTTTGCCACCCCTCCTGTAGTAAATCTCTCCTGTCATTCTCTCTGTCCACTCTGCCCCCCCCACCAGCGCTACCTCAGACTTCTGCTTACTGCCTCAAGCTTCCATGCTTACTTCTTTTAGAATGTTCTGGCTGTGATGCTGTCCTGCTTGTGTGCACTCTTCAAATGCACTACCACAGTCTTATTTCATAACAAGTTCTCTCTATAGCTTTCCTGCTTAGTCCCAATACATGTTTTCTAGTAGTCTTTTCACTGGTGGTCTTCTCGTAGTTCTTCCTTGGTCTTGCCTGCTCATTCTTACAATTTTCAAGCTTCTACACATGCTGTTTTTCTCCCATGTCCGTCTAGTGCTTGTTTTCTCAAGTGCCTCTCTTCCTTCATATGCTGTCTCTTGCTTGCTCACTTATTTCTCCTGCCTATTCTCTCACTTACTCTTACTTTCTCTTCCTTCCTTTAAAAAACCGCTTTTGAAGGTACCCACAATTTAAACCTAAAACCTCATAAGAAACCCCCAATTTTTCTGGTTTTGTTGGTTTGTTTACCCAACATTTGCCACAAAACTGCAATATGTAGATTTCTTCTCAATCTCATGCTCTTCTGAAGTTTTTGCTTGAATTTTATGTTGCCTTAGATAGGTGCACACAAAGTATGTATTGTTACTTTTTGGACAAACTGAAGGATGAATTGAGGTTTCTAAAGTTAATATTCTAATAAAAGGTATTTTTCAGATGTCTTGATAAGATGTAAGCATAGATTATTGATACCAAAAACCAAAATACAGAGTAAAGATGCTGAGTTTTCTTGTTCCTGCTATGCAAAGGAGACAGGAAAAAAATATTCCTCTTCATAACTTGGTCTTATTATAACCACCAGCTGGACCAGATATGCTAAAAACAAACAACTAACTCCTTTGGAAATTCTCTATTTGCTTGTCTTCTTAAATGAGTGACCACAGCTACTGGGATTATGTCATTTCATTGCCATTTTTCATGTATACCTTATTTAAATTTAAAGTTATTTAAATTGTGTTGATAACTCTTTACCTGTTAGGGAAGTAAATAGGAGTACTGATTCCTTGGTATCTGAATCTGTACATATATTGGTAATACAGAGTTAGTTCAACTAAAATCTATGTGAGATTGGAAAAAGGCATTGGAATTTTTCTGCCCACCTCTTTCACTTCTCTAAGCCTTTGGGTGGATGAAGGTCGGGGCACGTTAGGTACCTTGCAGAGTGCACTTTCTCCACATAAAATGTGGTGGACAACATCTTACTTTTGTGTTCTTAATTAAGAGTGCACTTCAGTACACCACTGTGAACTTGCAGGCTTTTGATTTGTTAGGCCAGATGTTCCAGGTGAGGTTATCACGCAGTTTGCTGTCAGGATGTACATGTACAAGGCAAACAGTACTCTGAATTACAACAGTTGTCTTTGGAAATAGTTCCTTTTTTGTTAGTAAATAAAAATATTAGTCATAAATGCCGTATCTCTTCAACAGTTTGTGCTTGTCTGATTTTATTTATTTATTTATTTAGTATTTTTCTCTCCCATAAGTTTGTTTTAATCTCATTCATCATCTCTTCTGTTTTGAGTCTTGTTCCAGTCTGCTCTTCAGTAAACTCTTGTTAAATCATTCTGGTTTTATGCGTGGGTTTTTTGATGGCTAAAGTCTTTTGACTTGCGATAAACAATATGGCGTTGCTCAGTTTTAGAGTAGTTGAGGGTCTTTAGCTACTCTGACATGTAGTGCCTGTCTTTCCCCCCTCCTGTTCTCTTCTTCGTTCCCCTCCTCCAGTCCATTACACTCTTCATAAAGCCTTATTTCTCTTTTCCCCTACCTTGCTTTGGTTTGACTATTCTGCATTTCAAAACTTCCTGCTTGGACTGTCTTTTTTACTACTCAGGATGTTTTCCATCTCCTTGACCACTTCAAGAAAGGGAGGAAGGCCACTCAGTGTTTTCATACAGTGTCTATGGGAGGTATAATCTGTACAGGGTAGCATGTTTCTTGCTCTTTCCTAAATGGAGATACTGTGAAGAATATCTCCAAACTTTCTGGTAATTCCTGTAGATCTAGTATGGAGCTAACTTGAAATATTTTGAATAAAAATCTTTCCGTGTGAAACAGGAAGAATAGACCTTGATTGCTATGCTAGATCTACCTGGGGATTCATCTTCCCTTGGATGCATTCAGTGTAGCACCACTGAACTCTATAAAGATTTCTTAAGCTCCAAGCTAGTAAGTCCTTTACCATGAAGGTAGTGGAACACTGGGACAGGTTGCCCAGGGAGGTGGTTGAGGCCCTATCCCTGGAGATACTCTAGATGAGGCTCAACAGGGCTCTGGGCAACCTGATCTAGTTGAGGATGCCCCTACTTTACTGCAGAGGGGTTGGACTAGATGAGTTCTGTCTTTTTCCCAAGGGTGGTGTGGTGTTCTTTAAAAAAAAAGAATTTAAAAAAATTTTGGGAAAAGGGAAGCTTCAGATTTGAAGCCATTAAACGTGGCTTTCCTTCTTCTAACTTACATTGGAAAGGAAGATGTTAGTGTGGTGTGTGGTGTTATGATTTGGAACAGAATTCTCTGTTTTGACAGTCTTGCTGACTACATTGTCATGTTCAGTGTTTTCTTTTTCTTGCACTAGAAACCGGTTGTATGCAGGGCTATAGAGATGAATCTGTTAGGCTGCAAGTTGTTCATTTGGTGCACCTGATACGAGCTTTGAATCTTGCTTTTCTTATCTCTTTTGCAATGGTCTTGCAATTTTATATATTGCTTTGCTGTTTCAGGTGTGTCTAAAAAAATTGTATTCTTCCTCTGTTGGCATCATCCCACTGGGTGTGTCACATCACACTTATGACCTTTATTGAGCTCTTTTGCAAAATGGGTAAAAGAGCAGGTCTGTATCAAAAGTTACATTTTTACTATAGTCTTTCTTAAATAGCAAAGCATATATTTACATGAAATATACCAGTTTAGTAGCATTAGTAGAAGATCAAAGAAAAAAATGTGCTGGAAAAGTGACTTTGTTTTGGAGTGTTTCCATCTGTGGAGCTGTTCTTGATGGTCCAGAAGGACTTCAGTGGGACATTTAAGATTTTTTTGCCATATATTTCCTAGATACATTGCATGCGGTGATCTTGAGCACTGTTTGAAGATCTGCTGGGTCAGAATTCAAAAGTCTTTTCTAATTTTTCCTCACTTCCTTCTTGCAACCTGCCTTATTAAAGTAATGTAAGGATTTTTTTATCAGGAAAAAAAAATGGTATGAGAACCCAAACTCCTCCAGTCAGAACCGTATCAACTTCTGATCTTAGCCAAGATACTATTAAATAATCAGAAAATTAAATAATCTTCGCATGTCCTAGAATTACTTAAATGGATAATTTTGTCAAAGTTTCAGTGCAAGGTCTGCTTCTCGAATGCATGATAAGTAGCTCGAGATCATCCAGTATTTGGATGCTAGAATTAGTGAAGTTCATATAAACTGTCCCAAAAGTTCAACTCTTTTCTGTTTGGCCTTACAATTACACAAAATTAATCTGAAGTGCTTCTGCTAGAGACATTTTTCTTGGCCTTCTGTTTCCACAAGAAGTATCTTTTAGACTTTTGTCTTATGACCCATCACATAATATTAAAAAAATAATTCCGTACATCTCCGTAGTGACTATACTAAAGATGGGATTCAAAACAACTTAATTCCAAGTTCACAAAGCTTGAACTACATACATAAGACCATAATATAACTCAGTTTGAAGTAATTGTCCCAAGTTCTTTAAAACTTTTAGTACATCCAATAAAATTGCATTTTCTTCAAATAATTTAGCATCATCTCTGTGTTTGAGAGAGCCTGTAATTAAACCTGAAAAAACCTAGTTTTCTTTTAGATCAATTTGTGGGAGAACATTGAGGATTGGGAAAGAGAGAAATCTAAGCAGAGCAGCCTCACTTCCCCCACCCCCCATTTAGTTTTTCCCTTTGGTAACAAGATTGGCGTAGCAACCATGTGGTACTTCATACTTCACCTTAACCTTCTCTTTCTATTGTCTGACTGAAAGCAGTCTCACCTTTATTGTGGGCTAAAGTGGCGTATGTCAGTGCAGTCAGGTATGTACGTGGTCATTTGCAAAGTATAAACTGATGAAAAGTAACTTGCAGACATGGTGAATTTGAACTCTTAGCTGTCAGATTTGGATTGAATGACCTCATGACAGGATATCTACTACCTCTTGTTAGATTCATAGAACCTTTTGTGCAGCAGAAAGTCCTCTTCTATATTGAATAAGCAAGAAATAATACAGTTTTAGTGGCGATTTGCAATCTATTTGACTTGATGAAAGACTCGTAATTTATTGCTCTCCACAGGCTACTAAATGATTAGATCTTTTTGTGGGATATTCCATACATGGATGAAGGCTTGATGAGGAATGAATTAAATTCTAAAAAACAATGCATAGAAGGTCATGTTAGATTATGATGATTGCGTTCTAGACTAAAGGATATGACCTTTTTGTCCAGGATTTTGTGAGGGTGTTTTGGGTGTTTTGTACAACTATAGTAGACAAGAAAATTATTTTATCTGGCAGAACAAGTGTTCTAGAGTCTCCAGTGAGCTACTTGTAAACATATTTTGTGTAGCGGTACATTGCTGCCTTGAATGTTTGATGAACTCTCTATTCAATGTGATAATAGGTATAACCTAGTAATGCTTTTGTTGGTCAATGTAATACCTGCTGTGTATGCATACATCCACATGAATATAAGACTTGAATAGGGTCTATGTTCTTAATGGATTATAATACCACTTAAAACTTGGCAAAATTATGCAGCTTACTACCTCTACAGTTGTATCTTGGTATATCTTGAGATACACCAAGATTTCCTCCAACGATGTACTTAGTGTCAGGGATGGAAGTTAACAGTAAAATAAGACCTCAGAGTTTTAAATCTGAAAAAGAATATCTTTTTACTTAATCACTAGATTATATGAAAATTTACTCAAGTTCATTAATTTATCTCCTTCAGTGAGAGATTCTAGGTCAGTGATTCCTTAACCAGGGAATAAGGCCATGGTAAATGAACTACAGATGGAACTTAAAACAGTGTTGAATTATGTTAACAATGTTACTTCAGGATGATTCATATTCTGTTAAAAATTTTTGGAGCTGGCAGTGATCTATATTCTGAGAAATGTTAGGGCTGTTGTTCTGAAGCAAATGATGTGAGGAAAATATGTAATCTTTATTTATTTATGTATTTATTAACTGCATCAAAGAAGCAAAGAAGAGGAAAACCCCTTTGTGCAATATTTGTTGATCTACTTTGGATCTACTTACTATGATTTTGGAGTGACTTGTGATGTCTTGTGCACTGGAGATTTCTGTTCATGAGGCAGAATTACAGTACTTTTCTACTTCAAAGATGGTTTATGAAACAAAGGAATTAAGCTGTGGCCACAGATGGACTTCTAGACTACCTCTTTGGTTCCTGGATGTTGCAGGGGAATATGACATGGCTGTATTGACAGCAGCCTAAATGGGATCATATAAGACTCTATCCACTTTCTTGGTTAAAGCATACTTGCAATTTTTCTTAAATGGAGTTTTTACTTCACTGTTCCATGTTGGACCAGCTTAGGAAGCTAAGCACAAAAACATAATGATATAAGTATAGATAAAACTGTACTGCCAGTTTAGCTACCTAAACTGTTTCCTCATGAGGTGGAAGAGTGGCAGAGGGAAGAACCTTGTCTGCAACTTGCTCTTTTTTTACAAGTACTAGCCTTGAGTTTGGTCAGGTTTGGAAGGCGTTTGCTTGGTGGGAAGTTATGTTTTGTGGCATGAACTGAACTAAGCATCTTGCCTGTTAGCTTTTCTGTTCTAAATTTTAAGTTTTTCTTGCTGTTTGCTGAAACAGTTCAGTTTAGTAAATTGGCAGGAAGTGAACCTGACAAAATTGCAGAGTTTGAGTTGTTGAGTTTTATTTGTTTTACTGTGTATTCAGTGTGAGTGCTGAAGCTTTCCAAGAAAGGGGACACAACTGTGTATGTGAGTTGGGAAGGACAGAGAGGAACTGCTGCCTTTCCTGGCGATTTAGTGTATACCTTAGAGAGAATCTGAACTCAATATTTCTCAATTCCATTGTGAATATCTAGATTCCCTGGCTTTTCAGATGTTCTTGGTAACTGTCCTCAAATAATCTGTGCTATTGTCTGAGAAGGAATAAAGAATCATAGGACATAGGAAGAGAAAAGGAAACATAACTCTCCAGTCCAGTGCTTAGTGTGCTTACCTTTAAGGAAAGAGGGAAAAAGAATTTTTTTGTGATTTAATCAGTGCTTACACATTTTACAGGAAATGGCTCCTAGATAATATTTCATTTTCTCAATGGAAAGATGTTATGTGAATTATAGCACAACCATCAACTTAAGACTGATATGTATATAAAATGGAGAGTAAGGGAGGGTATAAATGAAATATAAAATGGTTTATATCAGTGAGATTGTGTTCTACTAATTTCTTAATTATTTGTTAGGATACTTTAACACTTTTTTTAAAAAATGAAATTAATTTTGTGAAGGAAAATCTGATCAATTGTGTGTCTTTGCATTTGTTAATGTGTTGGAATACAAATACTCTGTGATGTTTTTGGAACTGAAGCGTATGTAGTAATGGCAGTTGATAAGAATTAGATGGTGTTAGGCATATGCCAGAAGTGTCATGAGTTTTGGAAACAGTGTATTACCTTAGCTTCTCTAAATCCGGATCTCCTAAGGTAATAGAAATAATGTTCCCTGTGTCATTGCTGAAGAAATTCAAAATAGAATTGTTTTTGCTTTAGAACTTACATTTCTCTTCTACTGTTACGCCGGTCAGACTCAGTCTGAGTTAGGACTTAAAGCATACTTTGGGAATCTCTATAAATACTTGGGCTGGGGTATTGAGAGTTGAGTGGTAAAGATGCTGAGTTTTACTGTGGTGAAAATTTCATTTATTCATTTTCCTTTTCAACGTCCGAGAAGTTTGTAGTTGGCATGCCTGATTAAATTTATTTCTTCAAATTTATTTATGTAGACTATTACGACAGATACAAACTATATATAGAAAAGCCTTGTAAACATATCATTTATGTTCTTGAAGTAAAGTGGGGTTTACTGCTATCAATATTAAACCAGATGTTAGTTGGAGTCTTCAAGTTGCTCTGTGGCAGTTTGGCAAGAACTATTGGAAATACTTCACTTAGGTTGCTCTTTACTTTTTTTTTTGTGTACTGTATTCTTAGACTGTATATAAAATCTTACTATAGATAGCGGAAGCTAGTGAGCTCTTCGCTTTGGTGGAGATTTTTGGTGGACAAATGTGCTCTGATTAGATAATGAGCCTTTTAGGTCAGGATCACAATTTTAGTGTGTTGCACAATGCATAATGGTGGGAGTTCTCATTCCATGGGCAGAAAGCATTGTTTATTACCCCTAGAGGATGGCTGCCTCACTTTTGGTCTTAGTATTTGGACTCATGACTCTGACCTAGGGACTGTCAGTTTTGAAGATCCTGAACATCAAAGGCAGCACAAAAATGCAAATAAAGTTCTCTGTGATTCAGAGTATTATGCAGAATATAAATGTGTTAGCTATATGCATGCACTAAAAAGAACAATTAGGTACTTACTGTGTCGTTGTTTTAAGCTGAAAGTCAGAGTTGGGCTCTGCAGAGTCAGCAGAAAACTGATGAAAAAAGGTGAATATTTTGCATCATGCTAAATTGCAGAACTGACTCAGCGAGACTGGGGCCAGTGCCAGACGTGGTGCAAGAGATGGACCTGCACTAGTAGTTGTGGGCAAGGAAAGGGGTATGGGTGGAAACACAGCAGTCAAGTCTAAATTGACATCGGCATTTTGGAGAACTAGAGCCTGAGAATTCTTATTTTAATTAAATACTTCAGCTTGTTCACCCTCAATTTTCAATCTATCTGGTTTTTGTGGAGCCTGAACTTGAAAACTGTCAATTTTCAAAGCTATTGAACTTTATATGTGCTGTTATTTGAAAGTGTGTTGAATATGATTTTTTTGTTTGTTTGGTTTTTGTTTTTTGTTTAGACATGGTGTTTCTGTGCTGACATGCCTGACAAAAAATTGAGCTCAGTTTGCGGTTTCCAAGTCAAAAAGATTTGGAGAAACAATTGTAATATGTCTAGTTTTGGAAAAATGGGATTCCTTCTTTTTAAACAACCTTTAACTTCTCTTTGCCATTTGTGAGCATTTGTCCGTAGTATTTTGTCAGTATCCTGAAATTCCCTTCAAACACTTTTTGACATTGATAGATAAAATTAAAAGGTGAATCTGCATTCTGTAAGCAGCCAAGTTATGGCTGTGTCGCTATTTACTATGCCTGCATGGCTGTTACATATTCCATTTTAGTCCTATGCTTGGGATATGTAGGGAAAAAGAAATAATGTTTCGAGTTACGCAAATAGAGAAAAAAAAAGTCCTTCCACTTCGAAGAGTTTGTTTAGAGTTACTTTTAGGAATAGTCATGTGTGAGCCAAAACTGCTTTGGGTACTGCTCTCAACCTGCTAAATCAGCTTCTTCCCCTCACTTTTCTGGTAAGGCAGCATGTACCCTATTTCTGTAGTACTGAGTTTGACTATTTTACTATAAATGCGGAGCTTGTGAAATTGTCCTGCATAAAAAACATCACCTGATGTTTTGCCTATTTCCCTGGGAAAAAAAATTTTAAAAACCCAAAAAACAAAACAAGAAGAAGAAACAAAAAAAAACCAGAAAAAGAGAAGAAAAGAAGAAGAAAGCTGACCACCAAGACCATCTTCTGTGGTAGACTTCTTAAATGATTGTCCTCCAGATACAGTAATTTTAATGTTTTTTCCTAGTGACTGGTGAGTTCATCATCAGATTTCCAACAGAATGAAGTCCTATTTGAAAGATTTTTAAGTGCTTGAGAGCTTTTGTTTGGTTGTGTTTTTCTCCAAGGGAGATTGGTTGAGTTTACATTGAATTCTACCGGATTTCTGTGGTGATTAAAAAAATAATTGTTTGGGTAATGGTGGTGGCTTTTTTTTTTTAACTGAAGAAATTATGTTTTTCTGCTCCTTTTAGATGCAGTGGGTCAGAGCTGTATAAGAACATCAAAGTGGGTGAGGCCTGATAGATACATTAAGGAAAGTTCTGATGTCTGACAACAAAATAATTTATCGTATTTATATACAAGGTGGAAGTAGAGAAGCTTCAGTTTTTCAGCCTAAACTGAAACTTGGGCAGTTAAATCAGATTTGTGATGTTAAAGTGGAAAGGATATCAGCAGTACTTCTGCTTTATCACTTCTCATATCAGATGTATACCTGCTGTAGCAGAAGATAAGGAGATTTATTGAGTGAAGTCTGATTTAAGACCCAGGTATATAGTTTACATATGACCAGAGAGTGTATGTATGTGTTTTTCCTGTCTAAGTCTCCTAATAATGAAAGTCGAAGGTACATTGTGGTGTTGCAGTTGTCAATGGGAGCTGTTGCATGGGAATCAAACAGCAGTTAGTTGTGGTGTGTTTGAAAAGGTTAAAAAGTATTTGAGAAAATGCATAAACTAATGTATGGCTGAAACAAGCCACTTATCCAAAGCCTTCTAAATAAGCACCATTTGTTTATGGAGCTAGCCATCAGTTTACAGTTCTGTATAGCTGATTGATTGATTGTTCATTTTTAATTTGGTGTACATATCTCAATGCATTAACATATTTTGTAAGACTTCAAGATTAAATGTACTATTGTATCAGGGCAACAAGCATCTAGGTTGTTATAAACGTACTTGAAATATGGAACTCTAGATGGTCTTTGAAAGTAACATCTGATCTACTGCCAAAGTTGAAATGGAGAAGTAGTCTCTTTCATTTAGACATATGATAGCAGTTCTACAGATCATTTCCCAAGAATCTGTATAAGTATTAAAAATATTTTTGCAATGGAGTTTGCTGTGATCTGAGTAAGATTTTACATTCTCTGTTTTAGCTTGATTCTGTTAGCGTAATTTTTACCGAGCATGATGATAACCTACGAATGCATTAATTTCTGCTTCTTGTTACATGTATATCACTACATGATGTGGAATTTATTCTGCTTCAGGGCAGAGTTAAAAAGGGAAAAGAAAAAGCAAACAATTAAACCAAGAAAACCATAATGATGTCAAAACCCAGTAACATGTGAATTTGATAAGAGTCAGAGAATCATTTCATTTGGAAAAGACCTTTAAGATCATTGAGTCCATCCAAGCATTATTTAACTTTAACAAGCATGGTGCTAAACAGTGTCTCTTAGCAAGGGGTAAAGATGGGTCACTTAGAAATCTGAAGTCTCTTGTACGTGTCATACTTTTTAAAAAAAAAAGTTAGTTGTGAAAATACCATTCCAATGCCCATTTTATTTTCTTCCTCCTCTTTTTTTTAATAGCTGTTTTAGCAAATTTTTGGCCAGAAATTATTTTGTGATGAGAAGAGTTTGGTTTCAGCAGTTTGGGGGTTATTGTAGTTAAAATAGTCTGTGTTTGCAATGAAGAACAACCACCCTTCCATTCAATACAGAGAGATTTGTAGCGTGTCTATGTGTGTCTGCCTGTATGTATAATACATGTCTAAGCTCTAGCTGTATTTGAGAGGCAAAAGCATTTCGATAAGTACTGCTTGTCTGGTGAGCACTGGAAGTGCTGTCCCAACTACAGTCTAAGATTCAATAGTTGAAGTAGCAGCATCTGAGTACCCTCTTGTTTCAGGTCTCTGAGAAGCAGAGTCTGCTTTGTATGTAAGTGGTACAAGAAAGTAAGTAATAGTGACCACCAAATTGGAGCAATAGCGAGCTGTAGTAATATCAAGATTCTATTAAAGATCTGTATAATGAGTGCTGTTTGGCCATATTCTGTGGAAATTTTAGGTGTTCCTTTAATTCTTTATTTGCTTGCCTCCTTTATGGATGGAAAAAAACCCTGGAGAAGTAGGAAGGTTACACTCTTGAGATTTTAGGTCCAAAGTTCTGAACTGAAGAATGCAAATATATAGTGACATATGTTTTTCTTTGCATTTTTAAAGTTCTTTTCCAAACCACAAGGAACAGAAACAGTTTCTGTAAGTGAAATGATCAATCTTTTTGAGGATATCTATAGAAAAATCTCAGTCTGAAAAACATTTCTCAACTTCAAGAGCAAATTACTGTGGATAAACTAGTTTACAGTCCTCATGGATGTTCTACTTTGGAGTATGACTTTACTTGCATGCTACTGTTTAGTTCATGTTTAATGTATTAACTAAAATGTCTCTATTAGTAAAATAAAGTCCTTGCTCATCAGATGTCACTTTTTAAGGAACTCTTACATTTGTAGGTCCTGTATGTTAATATGAAAAAGAATTAAATCGTTATATCTGCCTTTGTAAGATTAAAAAAATACCTGGATTTTATAAATGTCCTTCTTTCTGCTGGAATTCTGTTGTTTTCATGCTTGTATGAATTTGAGGCAGAAATATTGTCAAGAATCATGCAAATCCGGTTCTGCTGTAATAGCATTTGTACTCAGTGAGGCCATTAAAGCAGTACAGAAGGAAGTACTTGTTTGTAATAGTTCAGTGCCATGCAACAGCTGTGAAGTTGATATTCCAAGGGATGGACAAGTCCTGCTGTAACATCTCTTAAGTTGAGGGACGGGAATGTAAGTACAGTGGTGTGACTTTGCTAATTGAAACCAATTAAAACATAGCCACATCTGTTTTGGTTGACACTCTGTAAGTGGGTGGGAAAAAATAACCACTCCCCCTTCTAATTTGTGCTTCCTTATATGGTTAGTATGCTGAAACATATTTTAAGTTTGTGCTTCTGAAATTAATATTTTTAGCCAATGAGTAAGAAAAGAAGCATATGCAGATTATCTAAAAAATCTGAAGTATTTGAACTTTAATATTAGCATAAATGTGGGACTTTTTTCTCCCTTCCCTTCCCTTCCCCTCTCCCCCAAGTATGTGAATTTAATTCTTCACGAAACCATAGGATTTATTCTGGGATTCACATGAACAAATTAATATTTGAAAAACAAAATCTGAGTTGTCTGGCTGTATGGCTTAAGTAAAAGTTCTGTGCTTTTCAGTTCCTTCATATATAAGGAAAGCAGTATGTATTTTAGAAGTTACACATTTTTCATGAAAAACGCTACATTAAGGTATTTTATAAATCAGATAATTCAGGGATTCAGGTTGTGCTCTGAAGTCTTAGTGAATTAATAGTGATGTGATACATTGCAATTCCTTCTATAATAAAAATATGTACACTTTGATGTTTAGTGCTTCGACACTAATACTGGCATAAGAAGCCCCTTTTTGTCCCAGCTGTTTGTCTTGCTGCCAGGCTGCTGTGCATCTGTAGTGGACCAGACTAGAGAACTGATTTGGGATAAAAAATAGTGGTTTTTTCCTTCTACTCCCTGTTTTTTCACCTGGGTCAGTTTCCCAGTGCATTTTGCTGTATGACCCTGTAATAGTAAACAGTATCTGACAAACTAGTGTAGTGGTGGATACAGGCTGCTTAAGCAGTGCTGCTGTTGAATTTGAAGATTCTTGCCCAACTTCAACTCTAGTTCAACCTTTGACAGGCTTTAATTTGGTTGAGAGACTTTGTGATTTCACGAAAGCTTCTTATATGTGCTTTGATGCTTGAAGGATGGGTTCTTCCATCATGTGTTATAAATTTAACAGAAGAGTGAAACTAGTCCGTTCATGGTATATTCTTTTTAGCGTAACTAGTGCTTTTTGGCACACAAGAAACAATTTTACAGTATACAAGGAAAATTACGGTGGTGTGTTTTGGCTTAGATGCAATTGTTTCATAAACATCACGCAAGTGTTGGTCTAGAAGGTAGTGTATCAGTGTGCATGTAAAACTTACAATGAGTACGAAGTATAATACAAGCTCTTAGGATGAATGGTGTGTTGATGTAGTCTGGTATAAACTCAGTTTTGATTGTTACCTTTTCATCCTAACTTGGAAACAAGCCATATAAAAAAATGCCCTCTTGTCAACATTTTAACATTCCTTTTCTTAAGCATGGGATAGACTGACATAGGAAGGTGCCTATGGTCATAATTCTGCTAAATACACAAACTAAATGAAGAGACATACATTCTTTTTTCTTACTGAATTATGTATTTTAACAGCTAAATATAGTCTCAGTGTAGTTCATTCAGCTAACAGGTTTTCCATAATGCCAAAGCACTTAAACCTGGTGACAGGGATCTCTAGGCTCTAGGAGGACATGCTAAACGTGGTACCAATCACAAATTACTTGTATTTTGCTTAGTACTCAGTGTATTTGCTGTCAGGTATAGAAACATGTAGGTGACCATAAAAGTGGGTTTTCATGCTGAAACCAGATCTGATTTTAGTTTTATATATGTGTGACTTTAGTGAGCAAACGTGTTGTGTATGAGGCTACTCATTATTTTCTTTACATTCAAGTGAATTATTTCTTGCATACAGCATCATATCTATTGATCTTAAGTGGAACAGAAGCAGTAAATATGTGTGAGAATGTGTGTTTGGGTTTCAAATACATGCTAATTTGTACACCCTAAAACACTGAATTTTGCCTAGTTACAAAACACACTATATATGCTAGGTACAATGATTTTGTAATTCCTCAATTGTTTCTCTCTGGGAGCTAGTCCTAGAAGTTGACAATCAATAGTATCCTGTGAGAGATATTTATATTTTTTAAAGTTCTGATGGTGTTGGTTGTACTTCACATTTTATTATGCAGTATTTAAAATAATACACCAAATCCAGTGTATTCGTTCCATCTTTTGCCCTGTATGTCTTATGCCAGACAACATTATTGATGTCTGGGTGTAGTCTGAAGAATAGGTGACTGAGATGCAGAATAACAACAGTTTGGGAAATTGCTGTTGTATAGATTTACATATGTCTAGATTCTCTATATTCCAGTATATTAATAACTTAATTGAGTGTACCTCAGAATATTTGTCCTAGTAAATAAAGACATACTTTAGCTTCTAAATCAATATTTATGTTTTATATTGCTAGCAACAGGCTTGCCTGCATTTACCAAAGGCCGGTGACCTGAATTGTGTTAATCTCTGACAACAGTGTGTGTAGGCATGAGATATGCAGAGATTTCTTTGGTACTTAATGAGTATGACTTAGAAAATTGCAAAAGAACCTTTTCACAGAGGAAAAATTTCTCAGTAACTTTTTGTGTGGTAAGTTTGCAAAAGGTGCCATATCGAATCTTAGAATACAATGTTGCGGGGGGTGTGAAGCATATACAAAGTTTCAAGTAGTAAAATGTGAAAGAAGAAACCCCTCCATAGCAGACTTTTCTTTGAATTCAAGCTTTTGGTTGTGCTATTCTCAGTACTCTGAAAAACTAATTTTAATTTGTCATGGAAAGAATTCTTCATATATGCTTAAAGTTTAAACAAAATTGCAATGACAATGTGGCCTTTCTTTAAAAGTGTTTATGATAGCTGCCTTTAACACTTTGGCAAAATTGCATTAGATTTCATTGAATAAAGTCTTTTAACTCTAGGCGCCTTAATACCAATTATGCAAACTAAAGATGTGGTGTTATCATATGACATGTACAGTCTTAAGTTTGTGAAATAATACAGTTTAAAAAATAGTCTAGATTCTGCTGAACTGGCTTCCTCCTGTTGTGCTCATAGGTAATAATACCATCCCTGTTTGCAAAAGCCCACAATCTGATAGATATGCAGGTGTAAACAAGAAAATAGGGGAAGGTGATGAAACTTCCTCAAAAAGATGTTGGTAATGGCTTTTGCACTTTAACTTTTAGGTTTTTAGAAAGACTGTTGCTCTGAATCCAATTCTAAAACCAATTTTGATTTGCAGTGAATCTGTTGTAATCTGGGTATTGAGTGTTTTGAAGGAACAAATGGATGCTCTGAAAGAATACAATGGAATAAAACTTTAGTTTTCAAAAAGGCTTAACAGAAGAGCTAAGCTAATGATATAAGGAAAAGTCAGGGACATGTGAAAGCTTTGTTTTTTACAGTCACCATCTTTATAGTATGGCAGAGTGTAACCTAGGAAAAAAAAATTGCTCAAGATCTTTGGTCTCATTTAACCAAACATTTTGTAGTAGAGCTCAACCCTACACTTGAAATTGTCGATGAATGTAGAGTGTCTTTAGATAGATAATCCCATTATCTGTATTTTGAGAAGATCACAGAGGAGCATTCTATAGGGAGGAAAAATGAAAAGTAGAAAGTAACAGAAATTAAAATAGGAAATAAAAGCTTGAGGTTTTAGTATTATAGCTTCATACACAGTTCTAAGACCTGCTCTCTTTGTTTAAATGAGAAATTAGAGCTTTTATTCCTTTGTTTCCTGTACCACTTTTAATTTGCTTCTCAACACCTTCTCATCTCTTCCTCCCTCTACTCCTTTATTTCCAATTAAATTCTGTTCTATAACAGTAAGTAGATCAAACTGGGTTCTTGAAACACAGTAGATGCTACTACTAAAGGGATTCTTGTAGTAATGGTCTCACAGACTTTTTTATCAGTAGATTTGATTTTGCCTCCTTTTACTGTGTTTTCCAAAGCAGGAAACCCTTGTACAGGCAGCATAAAAATGCCTTTTGGTGTTTAAAACTTGGCAATGCAGAGGTACAGCAGATGATGCTCACTACTGAGTTTAATGTATTGCCCCTGCAACTTTATATGTGGAGGAAAAAAAAAGTTTTTAAAGTGTTACCCTTTTATGTTTTGTGTCTGTGATTCTGTTGCCATCACAATAACTCACTGCCTTTGTTCTCCACTGGCGTTATAAAATGACTTATAATGTTGTGGATGCCTTCTTAGAATACAATGCAGCAGTAGACACCTGTCTTTCCACTATGAGTATTAATTCTACACTAGTTGTCCAGTTCCTCAGGATGTGATAATTGCTGGAGAATTGTAAGCAGACTGAAGAAACACATTGGTGTTTGATGGATATGTTTTGCTGGTTAGCTATGAAATGGGTAGGTGTATTGATTCCCTGTTAATAAAGTGTTAATGACTTTAGAGTTATGTCACCAATTCTAACTTACTGTTGGTAGCTCTACCATAATCTTCAAAATTCTAAAATAATTCATGTCTGTGTGTGTTACCTTTCACTTTGATTTCTCCTTTCTTCTGTCTTTGGAGTTAATAAGTGATCTTAAAATACTCTAGGTTAATTTCCAGTCAGCAAAAAGCATAAATTTCCATATGCGTGAAGTTGCTTTACTGCTTTTACAAAATCAGTTGTGTGATTTCAATTTCTGTATCTACGGTTTGGTAGTCTCTGTGTTTATTGCACAGTATATTCTTACCAACTGATTTTCTCTTACAGTTTACAAGGGAATTGGCAGTCTGTTGCCCAGGATATTGCTATATGGTGCTAGCACTGCAGTCAGTTTGATATATTAGGCTGTTGTAAAAGCAGCGGAGATACGCCAATGTGCTGCTTTTGGAGCTTACCATTCCCATTGTAGAACTGGCAGAAAACAATGTATGAATGCTCTACAATCTATTTTGGCTGAAAATAAGCCAGCTTTGCTCAAACTATGTTTGTCAATAGTTAGAACTAAGCTGGCTCAGTATTGAAACTGGCCATGTACTGATGGAAATAAGAGGTGATCCTTGTTGTATTTGACGTCCCAGGTGGTAAAGACAAAAGAGTGATCCTTCAGGACTTGCAGCTACTCCTGGAAAATGCTTTCTGTAATCTTAGTGTCCACAGATACTGTATATAGGGTGTTTGGTTTTGTTTTGTGTCTTGGCCAGAAGGAGCTTTAAGAAGTTGGGTCTATAGCTCTGTAGCCTTAAGACATGCATGAAGGTTGGACATATCTGTTGCTCCAGGACTTCTATTTTTTTATCTGTTTAAATACAGGGATTATTTAGTGCAAAGAATCAAAGGGTTGATTCTCTGTGTTTTATAGCTATTGTCACAAGTTTGTATAGAAATTAATGTCTTTAAAAGCTTTTTTAAGCTAGACAACTGTAATTTATATTTTGCAGGTTTTTGTAGATGATCATAATTTTCAAAATTGTTCAATGTTCAGTTGAAATTAAAATTAATCCTTGAAATTTTGACACTTAGGTATTTTTTCCTAGCAATAGATGCTGGTGGCATGTCTGTGCTTTTACTGTTTGAAAGCTTCTTTTTCTCTTTTTGAACTTTAAACAGCTAGAGTTGAACTAAGCACCATGTGGTTCTAGTGGAATAGAGCTTTACAGTTTTTTAAGGTATCTTACTAGTGTGTGTTTACATTTACTTTTTTTTCTTTACTTTGCAGTGTTGTTTGCTGCTGGACTCCCCCTGTCCCCCACACCCCCGCAGGATGATATGAGACTTGAAAGAAGACGATGCATACAGGTGATCTTACTTTAAAGGGCTTTTAGAAGGGAAAATGTATTTTTTGGTCTGCTTTTCTTTCTATTCTATTTGTTGTACCCCCAATATTATGTCATTACAACTGCAGTAGAATATTTAAGAACTTGCAGAATTTTGAAATTATCCTTTGGTCTTTGAGACTCTTCTGCAGTTGTCATTAAGATAAACTGTTTCCCTGAATGGAAATACTGTTTCCAAAGTTTTATACAAAAAAAGGGGTTTGCTTTTAGTCTTACATTGTTTGTTATTACCTCCTTACTGTGAAATTTCTCAAGAACTGAGAATAGAATCTTTGAACGTCTTGGAAAAGCAGTAACCATTATTAAAACTGGTGTTTTAGGAATTTAGTCCATTTTTACTAGACAAAATACTTTTAAGTGCCAAGCATATTTGTATATTATATAGTTTGGATTTAGTTTTGTGAAAATATGGTTAGTATTTGACATAAAAAAAAAAACCATGATCAGCAGAAGTATAATGGAGTTTAGATGATGCAGAAGAATTGATGTTTTTACTCAGATGCTCTTACTTAAGCAACGATCAGGTTATGACTTGTTTTGAGACTTCTAACAGTGAAGACAGATCTTTCATTTGCTTGTTCAGCTTTAAAACCCATGAATCCTTGGGCCTGGAAAAAAACTAGATAGATTTACGTATGCAAACAGATCATCTCCTGATTGACAGTTTTCAGTTGCATCAGCTGTTCATGCATAAACAGCTTTAGAGGGTATATTTACATGGAGTATGTTGGATTAAGACCAAGATGCTGTAAGTCTGTATTTCATTTTGTGAAAACTAAACATTTGTTCATTTCAGTTGAATGTTTGTAAGTTATATGTTGATAGCGCAAGTAAAACCCAGTCTAGTAGCATAAAATTTGGGATTGTGCCTAGTACTTAAAAGCAAGGATTCATTTTCTGTTTAAAAGTTCATGGTTTTAAAGTGATTGCTGTGTCTTGTCTTGCACTTGGTAAGCAGAGTGTAACTGTGTGTTTGGTTGTTACTTTTTTCCTCCTCTTTGTTTGGGCTACCTCAAAAAAATTGATTTGTTTTATAACAGAACTTTCTGGCTTTGGCCTTTTTTTATTTTTTTTTTCTTTTGGGTTAAGCTGCAGGCTAGGAATATGTAACTTAATTAGTTGTTTGATCTTAAACTTATGAAGAGCTTAAGCCTTTTTGTCTTCTGTAAGAAAACTACTTGTATATCAGTTGATGATGTAAGAGACCAGTATAGATGTACTAAACCAAAATTACAAGTTCTGGAAGGATCTGTTCCTTAACAACACATGCTGATCCTCTCATAGGAGATTAACTGGTAACAGTTACTGTTGAAGTAGTGTTCTTGAAAGCAGAAGGGAAGGAATAAGAGTCTGCATGTTCTGAACTGATTGTTGATGATGGTGAACTGTATTAAAACAAAACAGATACCTCTTCCTGATACAAATCTCCCACAAGACTACTGAACGTTGTTTGGGACATTTCTGCATACTAAGGGCTTCATGGAAACAGGGTATATCAATTATGTCTTAAATAGATACAGCATACATATATTACAGTATTTTTGTCCAGTTCTTATGATTCTATAAACTGATCCAGAGGTTGGTTAATGTAAAATCATTAAAAAGAAGTGTAGGGTAGTTATTTTTAATAGTGTGATAGACTTTACCATGTATTTATTTTTTCTTGAATGTATTCCTATTTTCATGAATAGATTCAAATGTAGAAAATGGATCAACGTAACAGTTCTATCAAATTCTTTTCTTAATTGTGAAAATACATTGAATCTACCAGAGAGGTAGAGAACCAAGCTAGTCATATAAAACAGGAAACCAGTATATTCAAGTTCAATAACATTGGAAGCAATGGTATTGCTCTTAACTTTTAAAAAGTATTGTTAGTGTTTGAAAAAGGAAAAAAAAAGTTTTCCAACACTACTCAATAAGAATGGTACAAGAACAATGAAATAGTTAATGCTTGCAAACATACTTGTTTTCCCTTCCTTCAGCCTCCAGATGTAGTGTAGCTGGGTGTTGACAACACAACCCATCTATATGTCACATCTCTCCCTAAATACCCTGACTTCTGGGAAAGTCTTGGAATGGGTTACATTTATAGTCTTGCAAGTATTCAGGTGTAAGTACTATTTAAGAGTAGAGTGAAAGCTTAGCACTGGGTGATGTCTCTCACAGCTAATAGCCCTAATAGTTTAACTGCTGATTTCATTAAGCCTGTACCTGTTTTAAATAATGTATTTTTAAATATGTGTCAGTAGTAAAAAACCAAACCAAGGCCAAAAAAACCTCAACTCACTGTTACTTTGTAGTCAGAAAAAAAGAAGTGTCCAGTACTGAAGCTCATCTGTGTTGTGTTATACCAGATCTGCTGACAGGCCTTTTAACTAATTTGTTGAGAGCTACTTCAAGTTTTACCAGGGAATTTCAGAAACTTACAGAGATGTCACTTTCTTATCATTTACCTGTATCTTCCTGTGGAAATGATGGCAGTAGCCTGTGGTTCCACTTAAGTAATTGCGTACCTGGAGTGTCTTTTGTGAGATATATGTTGTTGGCATAAAACCACAACTGGGTTGTAGAGGAGCAAATGCTTGGCTTCTGAGCTTATCCCATACTGAAGTAGTATGGGCTCTTTCCAGTTTTGCTTCTGGTTGGTAATTCTCATTCCAGTTAGACTGATTCTGTCTATCAGTACTTGTTTGTATGTCTGACTGTATCATTACAGGCAGTTTTTGTTGGATATTCAGGTCTTGGATGGGCAGATAAAAAGAAGTTTAACCTAAACAAAAGATAACAAGAAAATAACGCAAGAGATGGGGTTGCTCATTAGTAATGGAAGTTTTAAATATAGATAGCTAATGAGCACTTTGAATGAATAAGAATGCTTTTAGGGTTAGCCACTATTTTTACATAGATTACTCCCTTTGCAGGAGTTGTTTGTGCTGTCTTTCTGCTTGTTCATTTTTTTTCGTCAGCAGTTGTGAGAAAGCAGCCTAGAGTGAGTTGAACATAGTTGGTTACTGAAGGGCAACATTTACCATATTGAAAGTGGAAGTTCTGCTTTTTCAGAGATGAAGTCATTGACCTCAATGAATGATAACCTTGAAGTCAAGAGACTAGATTAATGCTCTACTTTCTGTATTCGAGATGAGAAATGTGGAAACCTGGACAGCTAAAGTTAGATTCATGCATCCATATTTAAAAAGAAGTTGCCTATTTAAAAGAAAAGGGATTTTTTTTTTCCTTTGCTCCTCCAAAATTGCTTGGAGCCCGTTATATAGAAGATTGAAGTTTTCAGCCTCAGCCCTAATGTAAGAGGAAACAAAAATCCTGTTGTAGGGTTTTGTCATGAAAGTAAAGCCTGGTGGTGAATGCTACTTTTCTTATTCAGGAATGGACTGAAACATCTAAACCAGAAAAAAAATCTTTAAGAGGCCTCTGTTTTGATTTAATTTGTTTCTTCTTAAGAAAGAGCAACTCTGTCTCTCTTCAGATAGGTATGAATTCTTGTAGAAAGCCCTGTTAGTAGTTGTCTAGCCTAGTTACCTAGTTTTCTTTTCATATCTGGAAGTTCATTTGTGTTTTGCAGCAAAAGTAATTGAGATTTTCTTTCTTATGCAGTTCGTAAGAGTGCTCACAGGGGCATTGGGTGAAAATGGTCAAGAGTAGCTTTTTTTCTTCTGGAGGCAGGGAGACAGATGTCAGTCAGAGGAGCTTTGCACTTTCAAAAGAATTACATTGTTGCATAATGCTTGAAATAGAATATCATAAATAGTATTTTAGAAAGGTAATTCTTGTTCATGCTATATCCTAATTTAGTCTTCTTTTTACCTTTTGAGGTAAGTTTCAACAGAGTATTAAGTGATGATTACATTTCTTTTTAACAGTAGTAGAGCTCCAGAAATTATATTGTGAGACTGAAATTTGTTTGTTACCTATTTCTAAGAGCAAACAAAGAATCACGTGAGGGGAAAAAAAATTGATTCTGACAAAAATTCAACTTCAGATTAAGAATTACAATGTTAAGTATTGTAAAAGTACTGTATGTTTCCAGAATTATTGGTGAGTCCACTGAGAATTATGAAGTTGGACAACAAACATAATGCTACAGTATCTTTTTAGCCTTTAGAGCCATCAAATGAGCAGCTTTAATGAAGAAGCCCCTGTGGTGTCAAAAGTGTGGTCTGTGAATGAAAAGTAGAGGTTGTCTTGGATAATGCAGTAATGGGATGGCTAGACTGCATTTAGAACTGCTAATACAGTCTCAACATCATGCTATATTTTGTTGTCTTACTGGCTCATGTGTTTGCAAGTGTGAGCATTCCTGTCTTATACATCATGTTGTATAGCAGACAGCTTTTTTCATCCTTTTTTGTGTGCTTTTAGTAACAAACTGTGTGCACAGAGTGATACTGTTTGCCTGGTTTGGGAGGTTTTTGAGTGAAGTTAGGAGTGGGGATGGTCTTTTAAGTGAATTTTACCCATGTGCTGCTTGGGGGAAGGCCATTGGTTTATCTAGTGGAAACCTCTTCCTTTTGAACTCAGCAAGGGCAACACTAGTTCAGAAGCTTGCCCTTTACAGATGTCTAAGAATCACACCCAAACTCTTGCATTCTTGAAGTACCTCCCAAGTGCAAATCTTTCATGGCACACAGCAGTAGCTTTACTTGGATTTGTTCTCTGTTGTTAGAATACTCTAAAGTAATTAGTTTTGATCAGCCTTAGCACTAAACAAGCTTAATACAGGCTTAGCTTAAATGTGCACTTCAGTCCCTTAGCATAGTCTATGTAGACTCCATAAGCAGGGGAATAAATGTTTGCAGGAGGCATCCTATTTCATAAATCATGCAGTCAGATGTAAATGACCTCTCCCTTTATCCCTGAACAGTTATATTTTTAGGGGGTTAGGTTTTAAGATAGAGAGAGGCCATAGGATGGCTCTCTTAACAGACAGTCCTCAGTTACTTGATAGTTCTTGCTTGGAATTCTGTTCATAATATTTTATCAAGTAGCTGAGAGGCAAGAACTATACAAATACAGTTCATAAGTCTTGCTGAAATTGGACATAACTTCTTAGAAACTGTTTCTTCTCCGATTCTGGTCAACCTACTGTTTCCTGTGCAGTTCAGTCAGTTTCTTTTTTAATATCTTTGAATTAAATGGTATTCCAGACAGTCATGACCAGATGTTAGCCTAACTGGTACACCAACCTGCCTTATTATCAGCTTGTCAAAGCAACATATGATATGCTAAGACCTGATGGCAGATTTTTTTTTCCTAGTTATATGTAGTGAAGTGTTGCTCTCATCAGCTTTTACAGTAGTTTCCGTGTCTTTATATGCAATCATCTATGCTTATTAGCGTAGGTATTTCCATAAGACAACTTCAGGACATACTTGTCAGCTGTTTTATATCACTAGGCACAGTTCAGAAGTAATCAAAGTGGGTCTATTTAAAACATGCACTAAGGAATATAGTTAAACTTGGAAAACTGAGATTTTCATCTTGATGCTCTATTCTTAAAAGTAAATGCTGTTGATAAGCTGTTATGGACAATGATTAGATTAGAGAGCAAGAAACAAACATTTGTTTTTATGAGGGGCATGAGATACCAGATTTGCAGTTTTGACCTTTAAGTTATCCTGGCAACAGTGGATAATACGCAGACAACATATATTGATCAACCAGAGTGATATTCTGAAACCTTTTTTTCTGAGGCCCTGCACTTCGTTGATACTTACATCTAACTCCTGTTGGCATTTTGCTTCTATTTTCAAAGATATTAGGTACTTAACTCCATCTTTGAAGATGTAGATTTATAGTATATTGCAGCTAGAGACAGCCATTGAACATACTATAAAGGTGAACAGGTGGCAGCAGTTTTGTTCCAGCCAGGAGAGATTTATTCTTGATTTCCTCCTCCCTCGTGGACATACATGTGTGTCTGAGTTTTCCTAATAAATTGGTTATTGAGTCCCTTAAGAAGCTAAAGGATACAAGCATAGTATTAAGTTCTACTTGGAGTAGTCAGTTTCAGTTCTTCAAAGTGTTTTGGTTTTTTACATACCCCTGGCTTCTATTCAGTTGTCTTACTGAATCCACTTCATGTGTGAACACAAAATCCAACCTAAAGTTCGGTACACTACCTAACACTTGTACTTAGTGTCTCAGTGTCTTGACTAACATCACAAAGAATTTTCTGATTCATGCATCTTGCCTATTTGAGATCATTATGTTGAACTTGCCACTTCCTTGTGCTACCCCTAAATGTTATGTTCAGGGATCAATAAAAATAAAATAGAAAGATTGTGTTTGCAAAAGTGAGTAAAGTTCATTTCATCCTTTCCTGGTTTGCAGACACAAGCAGTGTTTTACCTGCTTATGTAGGTAGTAAAGCATTTGAACAGAAAAGAAGCACTGTAATACTGTGATTATAGTCCACCATTCCTCAGGGCTGTCTCACCCTTTCAGAGGGATAAATAACTGTTTCTGGCAAGATAGGAAGATCCCCATACAGACAGCAATGATTATAGAAGGCCAAGAAGTGAGATGAATACAATCATATTTTGATGCATTCTTTTTGAAATGCTAGCTTATCTGCAGAAGGACTTTCATCCATCTTCATGTTCCCCCAAGGTCACTGAATATGCCTAGATGGCTTGAACTGATACTACAAGAATTCTTTATGTTAGTAAAAGTATATATGATTTCACTTGTCATATTAATATAACTCCTGACTCTGTAGTAGTGTTTCCCAGAAGCAGATCAGATCTTTCTCTGTGAATTGGATTGAATATAAAACTAGTAGATTTTGTAGGTATGGAATAACAGCTCACATATATTAGATCACCTTTTTTAAAAAAAAGGTAAAAGTGCATGTGTATATATACATATATATATATGTAAGCCTTGCCCCAATATGTTTACCAGGATTTGTACCTTCCAGTAGTACAGAAGCATTGTGTTAGCTTGGAATGAAATGGCAAGTTTGACCTTACTAAAGTTTATCAAAATATCTGTGAAAAGCAAAGTATGTCCATCATACTTTAATTTACAACTTTTGTTTTAGGTGGTGTACCATATGTGTATATTAAAATGATGCTTTAAGTGGGATATGTGTTAGCTCCTGAAAGATTGATTACTGCTTTTTTTTTTTTTTTTTTTTTTTAATCGATTCACTCTTGTTTCTTTAAAATTTCTAAAACTTTTGTGCTGTACAATTAAATAATCATTTTTTATAGTGATGAATAATTCTTGGAAACGTACCTTAGTGAGTAAATGATGTATCCATAGCACAGAGTTTAAGTACATTTCTGGTGATTAGTCTCAGAATGTGGTGTACAAAAGCTAGTGCTTATTATGTGCTATATGTTCACCTTTCTGGGCTTTTCTCCAACGTCCAGCTTTCCAAAATTGGCATGTTGAGATGTTGAAGAAAAACTTTGATTCTAGTATTAAGACGATTTGATAAATAAATGAAAAATACAAGATAGTGTCTGAAAATCTTCCATGTAAGTGTTTTGTACTCAGTGGTTGTCTGTACCAACTAATTGTTCCTGTGCAGTTCTATTTTGCTGTGCAATGGTCTGATTAGAGTGCTACCTTCTTTTAAAACAAACAGCTTGCAAAGAGACACATTCAGCAGACCAGAATCTCAAGCAAGCAATTCAGTTTTTAGACAATAGCTTCTGACATGTCTTCCTTCATATTTTTGTGCACCCCCCAGTATTTTACAAAAAATATGTTTAAATTGCCCCTTTTCTGTTTTGCCATTTTCACTATTTGAAAGGAGAGTTTCTCAAGATAGGTAAAGGACATTGTAAATAAAACATTCCAAAAAGGAGCTGCAAGAGCAGATGTAGTCAGAAGAGATTTAAGAACAAAATTTCACAGACAAAAAAGGCCCACTTCTATTAGTAAATTGAATGTTCCCCGTTGCTGAAGCTGATCACATGGAACAGCATACATCTGTGCTAGTTAACTGTCCTAGCCTGTAAAACTGGGTGGCTGCCTGAAAGCTGCCTATTGGGAAGGATTCCTGGAACATGCTGACTGCCACACATTCCCAGGAGTTACTGGGGAAGAGTGCTAGTTGGAACGGATGCTGTGAATGCTCTACCATTTCACAAACACAGGAGATCATAGATCTGTGTTTTGGAGTCTTCCTCTGCCCAACTGAATCTGTTAGTACACAGCTGCTTAGGTCCGCGTTTACTGAACTATTAGCTGTTGTGCACTAATCCTTAAAAGAAATCTTTTTCTCTTTGGATTTACTGTTGTCTCAGAAGAAGATTGTTTTACCTTTTGTTATGTATACATAACACATACATGTATATAACTTCTTTTTCCTGACCTGGAGCTGTAGGAATATTCCTTCACTTCCTTCTTGCAATACCCAAGAGAATTTTGTGTTGCTTTCCTGTAGGATTTTTTTGAAAATTCTCCTTTTTCCATCTACTGACAAATTCTATCTGTAAAGTTGCTCCTGTCCTCTGGCATAGCCTGAATTTGTGGTTCTTCTTGAAGTTTCTTCTGAAGAAAGATTTTTCTCATAAAAAGAGGCTGCTTAACACCCAAATCAATTGGTCAATTTTCAAGTGAGGATTCTGCAACTTCGGTTTAGAATGCAGTGTTCAGCTTTGTATTCCTACAAAGATACTGGTAGCAAAAGGCCTGAGGCAACAACTGTTTGAATCTTGAGAAAGGTAGAAAGTAGTTGTGTTTTTTTCTTGATGAGGTTTTTTTTGTTGGTGGGCTTTGTTTTGTTTGGGTTTTTGTTTTTTTTTTTTTTTCTTCTTTGTCTGGAGGCATGTGGAGCTCCAGAGGAAGGCAAGAAGCAAAACTTTTCTTTGGTGNGGAGAAATCCAGACTCCATAGGCTGCTATCCAAATGCAAAAATTCTGACACTCTCTGTTAAGAAAAAGTGCCACCAAAACGTAGCGAGCTGAATACTCCAGTTCTTCAATAGATGGCAGTTTCCTTAAATAGAATATGGGAACTAACTTCGTCTAGAGTGATGATTTGGGATAAAAACACTGCCAGATCTATAGTGACGTCTGTTTACTTGAACTTGTTCATTCTGGCTACAGGTATTGAACTTGGATACATGTAAACACTCAATGTGTATTAAAACAGCTGAGGAATTATTTTCATCCTGTAACTCAGTGATCCTTAGCCTATATAATATGAATGAAAATTCTGCTTCACTATTTCTTCCAAGAAGGAGGGAAAGGGGTTGGTAGAGAAGAGAACAGAATTCTTGCTTTGCACGCATACACTTGTGGATGATTTACAGGTTGGTTATATTTTAAGAGTATTTTAATACAAGATTTTATTGTTTTCATTTGTGTCATGGTTTTTTCCAGAGATCGGAGTTTATTAGCGGTATCTTTCTGCCATCAAAAATCCACATTATCCTTGATAACACATTAGCAGTAGGTTTGTCTTTCCAAGAAGCTGCAGTAAACCATGAGGAAGATGGTTAATCTCTCTGTTATCTAAGCCTTTTGATCAGTTTAGAGAAAAGTGAATTGGTGTCTTATGAGCAAGTCAGCATAGCAGGCTACTTAGAGCGATTTGGTCTCCTTTCAAGATTAGCTACATGGCTATTTGATGAAATTCAGCTGGTTCATTAAATAAATTGTACAGGTATTGCACCTTTTGGATGAATGGGACCTTTTGAAAGAGGTCTGTCTTTCTGTCTCTACTTACCAAAAGATAGGAACTATGCAAGAGTAAATCAGTTCTGGAAAACAAGAAATGCCTTAGAAAGTTATTGGAGGTAACTGTATGAAGTGCCTCATGGAGAAGCATCAGTTGTGCTAGTTTCTGAAAAGCAAGAGAGTCTCTTCTCCAGCTCATTTTGGGGTCCTCAGTACAGTGAGAGGGGAAGGGACAAGCATGTTAATGTCCAAGTATGAATCTGTATGCCTAACATGCTTCTGGCCTTCAGTAATTAAATCCTGTCTGTCTGGTTCCTCACCTGAGTAGACAGAATGATTGTAGTGTCTAATCTACTTGGTCGTAGGAAGGGGTTGTATACACGGGTCCATTGACTATTGGTCTTTCCTCAGGATACATTCCTTGATTCTCAACCTTACTTTTTGAGACTCTCTGATCATTCCTTCAGAACTGAGAAGTAAAGTAGTAGCAATGTGCGCGCGTGCACACACATTTCTTCCAGGCAAATTGCCCCTTCTGCTGATGAACATAGAGAAGATAATTTGGATTAATTGTTCGCAGTGGAAGAGCTGAACTCAAGTATCTACCATTTTGGATGCATGTAAACTGAAGAAGGATGGAATGTCTCACAGTGTTTCTCTTCAAGCTTTCCCTTGTTTGTTCAAACACCATTAAAGAAATATTAACTTCTTTTTATCAGAGTTGTCAAAAACAAGCTGCATTTTACTGGGAAAACTCAAGCTAACATACAAAATGAGAGAAGGTGGAAAGATGCCTGTCTTTCCCCAGTTTTAGAATTGAGTCTAGTTTTTAAAGTAGCTCTGCAAACTATAGACAATAGCTATTTTTAAAAAAGAGATAGTAAATAGATTAACTCTTGGCAGCATATTCAGTTACACCAAAGACGAAGTATGAACAGATTTGGACATACATGGATAAATTTGTATACTTATTCAAGAGCTTTTCAGCTCTTTGCAACACTGTTCATCTGTGATAACCAAATTATAAAGTTCCATGGTATTTCAATAAGAATATTTAGTTAATGTTGAGAACTTCTAAAAATTCTGGTTTATATTTGTAGAAGTACAAAAGGAAAAGTGAAGTGTAACCATTTCCCCCCCCCCCCAACACACTCACTCTTTTTTGTGTGCAATAATAATAATAGCAAGGGCACTTTTTCCATTTCTGTCCACTCTTGTTCTAGAGATGTTAGGAAGTCTTCCTTTTGTGGTAGAGGATAATAGGGGAAGTCCACTCTGGTGCCTTCTGCTTGTATGCAACAAAACTCTCTGAATTTTTGAAGAATGGTGGCATTTCTGCAAATTCCTGTACAAGTCTTGAAGAGCCTGCCTGAGATGGACTGACATTTTCAGCAGTTTTGTGCTAGCTTGTAAAGCAACGCCAACAAACACCACCCTATTGCTTTCAACCCAGATGCTTTGGCAAATAGCAGCTTTATGTGTTGCCACTGCTTGGCATAATGACTGATACTACAAAGCAGTAGCAGGTGGTTTGGATTTTTTCTGTTCATTCTACACCAAGTGTCTATTTTTTGGAGTGCCTTTGGAGCACGATAAACAATATTGCTCTTTTTTGTCTGGTAAAGATTTTAAACTTTTAGATGCACTTGGTAAAAGTTTGGCTCAGTAGCAGCCTACTGGATGAGGATATTGCATTACACTGCTCTTATTTTCTTTCACAGACATCTTACAGGTGACAGTCACTGTGGTGGGGTGTGTGTGGTTGGTTTTTTGTGGGGTTTTTTTTGGTTTTTTGGTTTTTTTAAATTATACTTTCCCCCTGGGATTAATCACTATAGTAGTAACAGGAAGTCCTATTACTTTAAAGATTGTTTTATAACCACTCAGTTTTGTGCTCTACTGCTGGTAACATTCCTCCTGCATCTTTACCCACAATAGCTTACCATAACCCTCAGGCTAATACCTCTACTTTTTCAGTCATGGGGAGGAGGGCACTTCTTTGCTCTTACCTTAGCATCTTGTAGAGAAGAGTCATGCTATTAGTATGTACATCAAGTGTATATTTGCCAGAGTCCTCACTGTGATAGCTACCTGCTGTACATGAAGCAGGGTGTTCCACAAACATTTGCCATGTATGTCCATTTTATCCATAATGTGCCTTACTACAATAATGCTTGGATTAGAAAGTTTCCTGGTCTGTATATTATTTTTTTCCCCTTGAAAATAATAATAATAAAAAAATTAGAGATTTTACTGTTTCTAAATCAGGAAAAAATATGTTTCATTGTGAACACACTTTTAAAGTTTACTTTAATGCTGAAGCTTTGAGATACATTGGTACTTTTCCTTTTGAGATGAAGAGATCACTTGTTAATTGTTTCACTTTTCATGTGTTGCCATGGCTAGACCCTTGGTAACATGACATGTTAAGAGACCATGGTTCTTTTGCATTACATTGCAGGCATATCGGGTGCCTATAAATGTAATGTTCAGTATGTGCTTATGAAGTGGAAGTATATTCTGACCAGACCACTGGCACAGTTGTGTTTGAAACTCCGTAAGAATTAAAAGCCTGCAGGGGGTTAGAACTTCATTAACATTTATGCTATGAACTGAACTTGTGATGATCTTTTCACAGAACACAGTTGTTAGCTGAACCTTGAAGAATTGCTTGTCTGTTTTGTGTTTGGATTCTATTAATATTTTGATGTAATAGCCTCTCCTTAAAAACACTCAAGTCTCTTTCCTCAGGTGGAATGTTCTCTCTTTGCACCTCAGTAGATGTAGGAAAACCCAAACCAAACCCAAACTGATATCTAACCATCCGATCAGATTCTCCTTGGCATAGTTTATATATCTTTCAGGAAATGGTGGAATGATTCCCCCCCCCCCTCACCCACTTTCTGCCCTCCTTCTGAAGTAACCTGTCTTTGCTGGTGGCACATGTGACCAGCAGTCCTCTCAGGAGCTTGCTCTGAGGATTGGCACATAAAACTGGAGACTGATGGAAAGAAAGCTTAAGCATGGCAATTGGAACATGTTGTCCTTGTTTACACATGTTTCATAATGTCCTTAAAGAAGAGAGGTGGCAGTTTTTGGAAAGGAGGAGCCCAGTCATGGCAAGCAGGAACTTCAGTCTCTGCTTACAGAGATTTTGTAATCTGAGTATAAGATTTATAGATGCATGTAGCTGAAGATATAAAGAAAATTGTAATTATTTAATACATACTGCTTACTTTATACTAGAAAGGATAAAACCTTTGAAAGAAGTCTATGACTTACACTTCAAAATTAATTTCCTTATATCATACTATTTGTACAAAAGAAATACTGACTCGTTTGTTTGTTTTGCTTTGTGAGTGGGTTTTGTGGAGGGGGCATTTGTTTGTTTTCATTTTCCTCTTTTTTGTTTCTGGTTTAGGTTTTAAAATTCTGTTTTAAAATTTGTGCTACTTGACAGAAATTAATGCAGTTTACAATAAGCCCTACTTTGGGGTTGTCTTGTTGTTTAGTGAACCTTGGCATCACTGTCATATGGTAGTTACTAGTTGTAAGTATATTCAACCATACTTAAGTTTGGTTTTTTTCCCATAAAAACCCAGTACTTAAAAATGAGACAAAAAGTAATGACTTAAGTGTGCATACTAAATACAGATTATTACAACATGCAGGAAATTGGTCTTTCAAAAAAGTGCTTTGTAATTGTGAGGTTTCACTGTACTTTGAAACTTTGTTTCTATTTCTCATTCTAGTTGGGGTTCTCTGTGATTAACAGTAGCTATATATGGAAACCTTACAACTTTTTTTTTCTGAGGAATGAATTACTGTTTAGCAACTTCAGACAATGCAGGTTTTCAGGAAGTAAGGACTGGTTTGAGATGCCTGTTGTAAAATTCTGGAGTATCTGTTATCAAATTGTTGAGAACACAGAGAAAACTGTTTTAGTTCCAATTTACAACTTGTGAATATTTTATGGAAGGAAATAATTCTGGTGTTTCCAATCTACTTCGGAGTGAGGAAGAATCCCTTTTTGACTGTTGTTATTTTTATGAACTGTAATGTGGATTAATGGAAACTCCTAAGCATGCAGTCCTTAAGTACTCTGTTTTTTAGAATCTCTCGGATTTTTTGCTGTTATTAATACAGAATATAAACCACTGTACTGTCTCCAAATGCAACATAACTTCTCTCTTAGTTGTCAAAACTAAGTATGTACTATAAACTTCTGTTGAGTGAAATTAACTATTTTAATATAACATCAGCCATTGAAGGCATTCCCTGGAATCATTACACCATCAGATTTCCCATAATTAAGATGTAATTTATAAAGGCACATACCTTTTTGTTGTTTAGTTTATCACTTAAAAAGTTATACGTGTATCTAAACCTACAAAAGGCTTCCATTTAATATAAATTAAGTGCATATGTTAATTTTTTTTCAGGATACTAATCCCAAATAAAGTGTTGTATAGCCATATTGACATCAGTAAAGCAAAAAGAGTTGTGACACACACAGATCTAGGAATTATCCAAATCCTGCAAGTGGAAGGAGGGAGGCATAGCATGAATTCTGAAAGTACATGCTTGCTGATGTACCAATAATTTAATTTTTAAAATCGGTTTTATTTTAAAAGTTTCAGCACTGTATCAAATGAAATGTACCTTTATGGTAAACATCAGAATGCAAAGTTAGATTGATATAATGTAGTGAAATAGTATGCAAATACATGTGATTATTTAACTGTGATACAGAGTTAGAAAGATTTTGCATCAATTCATAATACTGTGTTTATTCAAACTACAAAAGTACTTTCAGATCCTCCCCCCTCTCCTGAAAGCAGTTTTCTTTGGTCAGGTATTGAATAATTTATATCATGTGAGACTGTTGCACATGATGTATTCATCCCTTGTTTAGCTCTTACATTAATGGTTTGGCATGCTTAGCTGTACATTGATATGGTAGATGCTTTCCATTTTTTCTGTACCAACTGTTTAAATATATCTTGTGCCTCAGTAACTACAAATGGGAAATGACTTGAATTATTCTATTTCCCTTGATGGTTTTTATGCATAGGAGAAGATTCCTCTTTTAATATATATGTATTTGTACAATAGATTAAAGTAGAGTTTTAAAAATTATTCAGGTATTTACACAAACCTTACATTCAGCTGGAAGAACATGTGCAATTCAAAAAAAGCAAAGTTTAGATACTAGGCTAACTGTTAAACATGAGTATTGATTAGGTGCAAAATACTTGACTTTCACCTTTTCTCTGAGTCATATGATTTTATGTGTTGCCATGTAACAGGTTAATTTGTATGCAGTTTATTAGTTTTGCAGTGTAAAATTTTAAATAATGTTGGTTTACATTACCTTTGGAGGAGGGAGGAAGAAAAGGCACTACACCAATACAAAAAACTCTTAAATGGTGATAAAAGTATTACTTTGAGAGGACAGTTGCACAGACTAGGAGAAGGATTAGTGCTGCAAAAGTACTGGCCCAGGCTGCATTGCTTGGAAAATCTTGTAAGCCTGTGGTCACATAACACTCTGCGTTTGCTCGCTGCTGTTGCTGCTACTGCACTGTTTCAGTTTGCTAGATGAACATAAATCAAAGAGCAGTAGTTTATTAAACTAACATGAGCTAAAGAATAGATGGATTTTTTTTTTTTTTTCTGGGTGTGTTTCTATGTGTCAGAGAAGTTACTGCACATACTAAGATAACTGTATGTATTTTAGGACCTATACAGAAATATGTTAGTATTTTTGCTACTGGTAAAATTTCCAAGATGAAGTTGTTAAATTTTCTAAATGAGTGAGTTAATAAAACTTTAATTTCTGTTAGCATCAAGCTGTGGAACTGGCATTTCGAGCTCTTTTAGAAAGCAGATTTTGTGATTTGGCTTTGAAAAGTTTTGAGTGTTGTAGTCATGGACATAGATGCAGATCCTCTCTTCCATTCACCAGCGACCCAAGTTAGTGGCTGACAGAAAGTCAGTCCTTCTTTAGCTCATCTGTGAGCAGAACAGTGTCACAATCCTTTGAGGGTTTGAGACACAGAGGGTGCTGCTGCTGACATTGCTTTATATCCTGTACCTGGTTTCTACCTGGACAGGAGATGTCTGTTGCCAGCGTCATGCACCTTCTACAAGCACTAGAGAAAAAGAGATGCACAAGCACCAGTCTCCCAGGTGAGTGAACTGCAGTGGCACTTTCACATCACTGTTGGGTTGTGGAAAGTAAAGTAAAACATGCACGGAATCACTTGCGTCCACCACAGTGCAGAGGGAAGCTGTGCAGCTGTGTTCGGCTTTTGAAGAGAGTCAGTTGCTTCCAGAGTAAGTCTGAGAGTCTTTGCATTTAGAGACTTCTTTTAGAGGGGGCTGAACGGTGCTGCTTTTCAGCATAGGCATCTGTGTATGTGGGAAGGGAACCTCCTGAGGAGTGTTGGAAGTGGTGATGGTCAGTATCTGCTGTACTCCCGTGTATTCACATTGTCACAGGCAGAGAGACACTTAAGGACAAATATTCCTTCAGATAATTGGACCATTTTTTGTTGGTGGGAGAAAAAATTGGTTATTTCTTGTATGATACTTCACATTCTGATGTTTGGTCTTTATTGGTGGTTCAGTTTGGCCAAATTGACTGAAATTTGGTTACTTAATATCTGTCAGTAGGGTAAATAATAAAGGAGGTTATTTCTTTAGTGTTTTTGCTTTTTCTTAAAACAAACAAATATAGTACCTGTTTTAGAGGGGAATGATATAAGTAGCATGTGCTGTCCAATAACACTATAGAAGCTCATATAATTTTATAAGGTGCTTTAACTATGCCAGTGGAAGGGAGCTTTACTGCTTTTAAGTGCTGTGTGAAACCCTCTGAAGAATTTTAGCAGAGAGATAGAAAGCAGACCTGAGAGTGGCTGAATACAATCTTCTCTGGCTATTTTAGCATCGGAGCCCTTCAGAATGTGCATTCTTCAGGCCGTCCCGGCGCAGCAGAGCTATTTTGCGGGAAGGGAAGTTTAAATCCTAATGCAGCGCTTAGCTGTAATCCCCGTGTATCATTACTGCATTGCCCTGCCCTTGCTGTGGGGGTGAAATGTAGAACATGAGTCTAATCCTCGGTAGATGGAGCTAATTTTGCTTTAAACTTGAAAGTGTTAACAACAACTTGAAAATGTGACAAAGCGCAATTGCATTTCTTGTTTATTGCTTGTTTTCCGATTGGACAATAGGCAGCAGCTCTGCCCTGGCAACTGAGGGCTGCGATTTGCATAGCTCCCTTTGATTGGCCCCTCCGCTGACGCGTTCGCCCAATCAGACGGCGGGCTTCTGGTGGTAGGCTATGCTAATTAGGCGCTGTTGCTGGGGTTCGGGGTGGTTCGGCGCGCCGTGCTGCTGCATTGTGTTGCCTGGTGAGCGGCGTTGATAAATGAGCAGTTAATGATCTGCAGCAGCGCCCGCGTACTGCGGGCAGACTCCGCGCTCGCAGCGCAGGCCAGAGAAGATTTAATTGCTCTTCAGTCTCCCCCTCATTGCACCGGCTCTAGTGTTATATTGGGGGTGGGGGGTCTGTGTGGTGCGGGAACGTACGTGTGTGTGTGCATTTTAAAATGCGTCTTACATATATGCACCACGTCAATTATTTAAAAAAAAAAAAATTATCGGGAATAGCTTGAATGCCGGATAGAGTGCTGTGTAGATGGAAANGAACAAGACATCTGCCTTATGGCCTTTGAGATATCTCTTCGCCGCCCCCCCCCCCCCCCTTTTTTTTTTTAAATTGCGATGTATTGAAATGATTTATGCAGAAAGCACGGCTGTGGAACATTAATAAAGTCAGCTTTAATATCAGCACTTCCCAAAATGCAATAACCCTTGTATCTGAGATAAGTATCTGTAGCTAGTGTGAATATAGAATAATCTATTTCTAGAACACACACTTGCCTTTTAAAAATGGTGTATTCACATGTCTTCTCCCACTCCCCTGGAAAGAAAAAAAAATGCAAATCCCACCTCAGCTCTAATAGTTCAGTCTGAATATTTTTCTGTCCTATATGTCACTCCTAAGAATATTGGGAAATTTGATCTTAAAATATTTTTGTTGCTTAAAACTGCATGGTTTTTTCTCTCTTC
>VWZE01000950.1:367648-421152 GCA_013396675.1 Eubucco bourcierii
CGCTTTTTTCTCTTCCTTCCCAGCTTTCCAAACCAGCTTTTCTTCTGTTTGATTGCTTATTTTACCTTCTTCACTTCTTCTCTTCTGTGGTCCCTCCCTCTCTCTTCCTTTGCTGACCAAATTACTGTCTTTCTTTGCGTAACTGCTCAGATTCTTTCTGTCCAACTGGGTAAACTGAATGTAAGGTTATTAAATTATTTAACTGAGTAAATCTGTTTACATAGGTTATATGTTTTTGGTGGTTTTATTCCCTTCCTTCCCCCTTCTCTCCTTAACAAAGGTATCAATATCTGTCTGAGGGTTGATGCCACTAGTATTTACTAAAAATGGTGGAAGTTACTTTCACTGGTATATTTTTGACCAGGTATAACTCTGGCATCAGCAGATTTGGAATCCTTAGAGTTCAGTCAGAGTTGAAATTTCCTTGAAATTGATTCAACTTGACCAATCAGGGTTTTGTTTTTTTTTTTCCCAAAGATTTTTTTAAAAGCATCTGTGTACAATTTTTAAATGAAAAAGAAAAAAATCTGGATTAAGTGGAATTTTAGTACCAAGAGAACAGATGACATTCTCATGATTTAATGCTTAAGGACTAAAGTTTTAGTTTTAAACTGAATGTTGGAGCACATTCATTCATTTGAGTTGTAGTCAGCAACTGTTAACAAGTTGCTCTCACCATGAAGACCCATGCTTGCTGTTAAAGATCAATCCATTATTAAATCTGATTTTTACTTTAAATTTTTTGGCTGTTTTGCAAGCCTTCAAGAAACTGTCAGCAGAGGTGCACCTAATTGCTCTTCAGTAAACCAAACATTTCTTCTTTGTAAGGGAAACACAGTTGGTGATTCCTAGTGCATGTTAATAGCTAAAAAGCTAGGGTAAAATATAGTTTATGTGGACTTGAAGTGGAATTTGCTTGAAGCATTCTGAAAAATGAGTTTAGAAATTCTTTTATAGTGCGTTTAATGGAAGGGCTTTCATAAAATGATGTCACATTTAAGTTTGTCGCTAAATTTCTGTATCTGTATTATGAAGTTCCCATGACTTACAATAGATTTCTCTCCTTTTGACAAAACTTTCTCCATAAAAAGTGGTTTCTGTTTGTATTGTGTTTTAAACAATTTGCACTAGGAACTGAAAGGCAGGTGCAGGCCTTTCACCTAGATTAAAATATGCTTACATAGTTAGAATTAAGTAGCTGTTTTTAAGCCTTTGTTTGGAATAATAGTTGGACTTTATTCTTTGACAGCTGTTATGAATTCACTATGATCATAAGAAAAGTAGATCCGTATTTTCCCTTGTCTTTATGCACTTTCTTTTTAAATGGCAGGATTTTAATTAAATTGGAACACTTAAAAGCCATGTAACCTTAGATATAATTACTTAAAATCGTAAAATAGCATAAATTTATAGGGAGAGAGGTGTGAAAACCCTAGTTTTGTTGCATTTTCACCAGCACTGGTAGCCTCTGAAAAATGAGTGGTTTTATTCTTGTGAAACTTTTAATAATTTCCCCCCTCCCTCCAGTTTAAAAGCAAATGTTAGTTTTTTAATATTGTCCATTAAATATTCCATAAGTATTGATTGATCATTTATTTAGTTTCCGATTCATTTGGCATAATGTAAATACCATGTTGGGCTGAATCATCGGTTAAACTACCTTAATTTGACTGGTGTTTCTCAAGTCTGTGATGAGAAGTTAGAGAGAGTTAAATTTGGTAAAAGACCTTCTGAAGAGGATTGTATGTTAGAAGAGATAAAATCCTCAATAATGAATATGTCTGCATGTATACAGTTGCACATTTGAGAATGTTTCCTCTTGCAAGTGCTAGAATACCGTGGAGAATCCCACAAAGGCATTGCGTCAGAAGTGAACTTAAGAAAACCCAAACCAAAACAACAGTAGAATCAACACAGTCACTGATGTGAAACCTCTCATTCATTTCTTCATGTCATTATCATTCTCTCTTTGCAGGAGGATAGTCTTAAGTGTTACTGTTCAGTACAAACCATCAGATGAAAACTGCAAGTTCACAACACACAAAAGGAGGTGGTGCTTAATGCACCTGGTAAGCAAGCTGTGGAGTCTTCTGCTATGCATCTTCTGGATGCTAAAAGCTGAAATGCAACAAGTGGTTTAGCAACTCCATGGAATAAAAGGGTGTATAATATATATGTATATATACAGATGAATGATTACAAAGGCTTTGTCACGTAGTTCTTAGACTGGAGAATAGATGAACAAGACCTGGCACCTACTGTTGTATGCTTGCCCTATTACCAGGTGTGACTGCTGTTGATCACTTCCAGAGGTAGGCCACCAATTTGAATCAATCTTTTATTTGATGCACAATTAATTCCTGTGTCCTGTTACTTGAAAGAACTATGCTACATTTAAGTACTTAGTCCAACATTAAAAAAAATCTTCTTCTACTCTTGTTTTGAGTAGAAGTGAACATCCATTTCAGACATCTTTCCTGTGGTTTATTTTGCTCAAATTCTGAAACTCATCCTTCTGTGAGGTTGCTACTCTGTGGACCTCTGTAAAACAGAGATTTACCTGCTAGATTTTTCATATTCTATATATACAAAATCAGAAATATGGAACTCTTTAGTGTTTAACATGTCTCCCGCTTTTTCTGCAGGACAGAATAAAATCCAGTCTTGTAATACTGTTGCAGAAAAAGATGGTGCATGGGTACAGAACCAATGACTACTCCATAGAATATATATACAGACAGTAGAAATAATTTTATTTGGAGCACAGTGTTAAGAATGTCAAGGGATATTGTGTTAAATACAAGGGAAATAAAATGATTTATTGTATGACAAGCTGTTCAGTGAGCACTGTTTCTATTCTATCCCTTAAAATAAATAAGGTGCTTATGTAACTAAATGGTATCATAATTTAGTGTACCTATGCAAATAAAACTGTGAAAGTATTCTGGCATTTCCTAACTTCTGTGCACAGTACTATTAAATTTTAATATTCTTTTGGTCCAGCATATACCTAGGTGGAGGCTTCAGGTGTAGGTTCTCACTGTTACTTGTAGGGTTGTCAAATTTTCCCTCCCCCCCTCCCCGACATACTCTTAAACAGCCTGCTTCTCAAGAATAGAAATGTGAGAACAGTTCTCCTGGAGCTTAAGATTTTAACGTTGAAAGTTAGATTACTTGTGTTTTCTTTAGGCTTTAGCTGTGAAATTTGGCAATCTTTGGCTTCATTTATAGAAAGAGACTAAAAAAGAAGTCACAATTTTCTCAGTTCTGAGATTCTCGAGAGTAAAAGTAATATTTATATATTGATGAATTACAGATTTATGTAGTGTTGCAAATGTATGAAATCAGAAATTGTTCATGAGATTTAGAGATTTCCTTTCCTTGTTGTGGGAGGATTATAGTGAGCAGTGTTTAGTTTTTCTGGTATGAGATTTTTGAAGCTGCTAGAGAGAGAGATCTACCACCATTTCCCCTCATCACAGATCTTAGCCACCATATTTCTACACTTGGGGAAACTAATGTCCTTTGTATACAAACCTTATTGCACAAAGGCAGTATAGCACATATGTGCAAGTCGTGTCCAAAGTCCACCTTCTGCTGCAGCTCATCCAAGGAAGAGAATAGTTAACACAGGCACAACACCATCAGAGTAGTTAGCAAAACCTACTCTTGGCCTAGCTTTTCTCTGGGTTTCTTGCTCTGTCTCAGACATATGACCAGACATGTGACAGACAAGTCATGACAAAGGTCTACAAACTGTTGGGAAGGAAGGGAAATACTTCTATATCACCTCTAAGCACTTTGTTTACTCCGCTACTTACTCTGCTTGGAAAAAGCAGAAGCAGGAAGAGTCAGTGGGCTGGATTGTATTGGCCTGGTGAACATGACTTGAGAGAGTGGTTGTTTCTAAGTTTAGGGCTTTATTTTTAATTTGAGAGAAAGTGGCTTTTGACATTTCTGTACAGGAAAGTTGACTCAACAGTCGCTGTAGAATAGTTTCTGAAGTGACCATTCTTAATAATATAATTCCTCCACAATAATGTAGTTCCTCCAAAGGAGGAATCAATGTGGGATATTTATAATAGAGTTGTTTGTTCTACAGTAGCTGTTGCAGGTAGTTTTCCTTTGTTTCCTGGATTCTCTCACAGCTTTCCTTATTCCAGAGCAAGCTGAATGAAGTCCATGTACCTTTACATTCTTATGCAGTCATTATAAATGTGTGTGGACAATAGGCAAAGCAGTGATTCAGTAGAGCAGTAGGTCATCTAGAGTTCAGGCTGGCATTCGCTTATTGCTTAAAAGGTGATCGTTCTAAACTCTAAAATCCTATGTGCTTGACATTTATTATTATTTGACTTAAATGTGGATTTATTTGAGCAGAGTTCTCAAGACACAAGTGTCTGTTGCTAATTGTTGACTGACTGTTTTTGGATGTGCTAATACAATGCAGAAGTGGTTGGATTTTAAAGCTATGCAGAGAGAAGTCTTCTCAGTTTTTAGATTTGTTTCTTACACTCAATGTAATAGCTGAGGTATCATTGCTAATTGATACTGAGAACACTTTAAAGCATGGATTTTGTAAAACAAGGTTGACCAGAACTCTGCAAAACTACTAACCTTGCGAAAAAAAGGATGGATGTTATGTGAAGGAAGAGGGCTGAACAGTTGCTCAACTAATACAGCATTTTCTTTGGTGAGGCGTTTGGCTGAAAATATAAAATGAAAAAAGAAAGAGAAAAACAAAAAAGTGAATGCCTTTGTCTATGGTGGCATAGCAGGGATTGGAAATAAAAGGATTTAAAGTCTGAACCAGGCATATACAGTACTAAGAAAATGCCATACTTGGTCTGTGGTGTAGGCCCAGAAACTCTTGAACTCGGGAGTGTGGAAATGAGAATGCCCATTGTGGTGAATGATGCAGTTCACACTTGAGTTCTCTGGTCATGTTTTCTGGCATGTTCTCATTCATCTGTGAACGTATCATTGAGATGGAATACCTCTGCACATCGCTGAATGACCCAAATAGTAGATAGCGGAGATAGAACAGGGAAGGGGAGGATGGGTCAGAAGGGAGAAGAGGTGAAAGGAAACTCAAAACATTTAGGGTCAAAGAAATGATCTTTATAGGTAAAATGTTGAAGAATAGGAAGAAAAGTTCTTGCAATATAAAAAGAACGAAGGTGAGTTGGGCAGAGAAGAGTTTCATATTTCAAACTGAGATGACCCCACACTCCAGGATAAACCCCTGAGGAATATTGCAGCTGATTTTCAATTTAGTTCTGTGTTATTTCTGCCAGTTAAATGCTGTTCTGACGTCCTTTACAGGTCTTCAATTTATGGGTCTGATAAGAAATTCTACCTCTTTTTTAAGCTAACTTGAACAAAGAGTTGGGAAAATGGGGACAGAGATGTTATTAGAGAACAACCAAAACATAGTAGTCATTGTCTGGAAGCCAGATGCAGAGAGCTTAGGTACAGAAGCAGCTATGCAGTTGTCATAATTTAAAAGAAATCAGTTATTGAGAGAGCGGGTTAGCGGTAAGATCTCCAACATGAGAAATGACTATTTCTAAATTAGGAAATAGAATGCTAGTATGGTTTTGACTGCTTTTACCTACTTCATCCTGCACAACAGTCTATAGAAAGTGAAGTATTTTTAAGGCCATTGCAAAGGTTATGTTGTCAAGTAGAGAAGTCTGTCTCTTGGTCTTGTCGAGTGCAAGATCAGCTGTTGCACTGGAGGATGCTTTTGTCAATGTTGAAGGCAAGCTTATATAGCTTACAGGGTCAGAAGTATTACAGTGGCCCTTTATTGCTTTTTATTTGTAATTGTGAGGTAAGTAGGTGTAAAGAAAGATTTACAAAGTGCCACTTTTAAAATGTTCATTGATTTTAAAATCTGAGTTTATATCCCTTTTACCCTTCACTATGAGCACACTTAAATGTGATGCCTTTTGGTGTAACTGTGACGGAGGCACAAAGTGATATACCTGCCTTAAGAAGCAAAGTATATATTTAATGGGTTGGTAACAGAAATGCAAATAAATTATCTGCTCGCTATGGGAATTTTCAAATGCAGTCCTTAAAGACAGGGGACTTGATCTACCAACTCTCTGATTCAGAGAGAGAAATCCTATCACTTAGTTTGCATCGACAGCTGTGGTACAGAATCACAGAACAATTGAGGCTGGAAGAGAACTCTGAAACAGTGGTCCAAACTCATCCTACTCAAGCGGGGCCACCTAGAGCCAGTTGCCTGGTACTGTGGTTATCTCCCAGGACGAGTTATCCACAGCTGCTCTGGGCAGGATGTCTGTGTGAAAGGCTGTAGCATGACTTTCAGTTGTATTAGAGAACAGTCTCAACCAGAGAATAGACTACAATGGCCCAACTGTAGAAGAAACTTAAGTTGAAATTACTAGATTCTTGAATATCAAATAACTACAATACACACTTTTGTTCAGAAACAGTAACATACTCTTGGGGTGGCAGACAGCCTCCTGCAACTCACTCACAGTCAGTTGGTGAATATTTGTTTCTGGCTTTTCTGTTGGAAGGAGAAGACCAGCAATGTATTGCACCACTTGTGCACCACATTTTGATTTTTGGGGTTTTTTTTGTTTGGGTTTTTTTGGGGTTTCTTTTTGAGGAGGTAATGTCTAAATGAGTTATGTAGACTGTTGTCTAAGTGGGAATAACTGAATCAAAAACAGATGAGGCAGGAAATTGCATTTTGAAACTGTATTGAGTTTTTAAAAATTATGTGAGGCTGTACCAAAATTCTCTTGTATTAAACCTACCATAGTTCATTTGTAGACTGTTCAATAACTGCTGTCTCAAGTATTTTTTAACTTCTATTTACTAATTTCTTTGATACTTGGAAATAAACCAAAGTTAATTTGAAGTATGGAAATATTTCCCATTCTCACCAAATAATGAATTCAACTTAAGCTCTTCCACTGTGTTAATATGATGCTTTAAATTGAAGAAATTCTTCCCTTTTTTGTATGATAGGGCCATCTATTTTTTGTGGTATCTGTGTTTTCAGATAGTTCTGAATTAGGAATGTCATTTGGGGTTACAATTTTAAGTTTCTTCTGTCATCATATTTATGCTGTTGGTCCCTTTTAAAACATTCCCTTCTCATTATAGTTAACAGTGATTTGCTTATACAGTAGCACAGCATTTTGTTAATGCATGCTTTTTTCTCACTTTTTACTTTCCAGAGACCATAAATGTACAAAAGTTAAGAAGTTACTATTGTCATAATTTATCTTTTTCTTACATTATGGTATATGGAATGTCTCTAGTCAAACAGTATTCTGAACAGCTTCACTTCAGAAGAGCTGTTACATTCATGACTGTAGGCAAAAGGAGACATAAGTTCTCAAGGCTGACATAAGAGATGACTTCTGTAGCTGGACCTGGTTTTTTGTTTTGTTTTTTTTTAATGACAAGTTCTCATCTAATCTTTATCACGGACAAATAAATGTTTTGTTAATCGCTTGGTAACAACTTACACCTTTATGCATAATTGCAATTTATATTTCTCTGCCATTCTCTGAACCAAACACATTACATATGTATCGTTCATAACAATTCTATCCACACCCAATCTAATCCCTTCCATTAATGTACTTCATGAATACAGATCTTGGCTATTTTTTTTTTTTTTGTTTTCTGGCACTTTCTTTTCTTCTCTGGGTGCCTCACAATATATAATCATTTGAACTTACAGCTATTAGAAGACTGATGATTGGCTAGAATTTGTTCCCCATATACTTCTGTGATATAGAAGTTATGGATGGGATGTGTCAGTGTGCTCCCATGGTGTTCAGTACATCACTTAGTTTTTGAATGTCTAGAACTGTCCAAATGAACTTCAACAACCTGAACTTTATGAACCTCAATCACTGGATGTACACAAACATTCTTATTTCAATAGTCGACTGCCTCCTCAATCTTAAAACTAAAAGAGGTCAAGATTGTTATTTTAGCCAATTCTTCTTTCTCCCCTCTTTCTTTATGATGTGGTACTAGGTGTTTCTTGGCTCGTAATAGTAAGTTATGGGTGTTGTCTTGAGAGAGCTGGGTTAGGATTGCAGGTGTCTTGGAACAGAGTCTGAAATGTGACAAGGGACTTCATCCTGAACATCTCTTGGGTTTGTTGATAGCTAAGACTACTTTCAGCAACAGAAGTGTGTGAACTGATGTCTCTGGTTCGGTGTCAATTAGAAATCATAAAGATGAAAATAACTTGGCTGATGATCTTTTAGAGCCTTGTAGTTTTAACTCTTAGACTTTTGACCCAGGTAGTTCTTTCTTATTGCTAACATAGTTACAGGTTGATACCACCATTTTCACAGATACTGTTAAAATGTCTTTCTACATGGTGTATGAACACTTTCATATAGTGTATGTTCATGCTATTTCCATCCATCTACTTGTTACAGACTTCATCTCAGACTCTTGTCAGACTCTTGTGTTTAATAATATCTCTTTTTCTGAGACTCAGTGCTGCTTCATGAAATCAGTTTGTCTTCCTACCAAAGAACAATGGTTTATAGAAATGTTCTTACTGGATACAGTTTTCACTCCCGAATGTGTGACTTCCCTTCAAGCAAATAGGTAACTGCTTATTAACCACAGACATTGAATCTACAACAAATTTTAAACTGAATAAATAAAGTTATTTGTCATACTGTGGTTCTTAGAGAAACTTTCTTTGTCGTTCTCCAGTCCAGTTACTACCTTACAAATGAGAAATTGCTCTTTTCTTGGGCATTACTGTTCAATTAAGTGAGGTAGAACAACTGACTGTCATCAGTTTGGAAGAGCAGGAAAGCTGCGGACTTGTCCTGCTACTGGATCCAGGACTTTATAAATGTTACTTAAAGTAATTGACTCTGCAGTTTAGAATTTTAAAACAAAACAAAAAACTAGAAGAAGGTGCAAGTGTTTTAAAATACACTGAGGTGTTTAACTAGTATTTTTCACTTTGTCTTTATATGTGGGAAGAGAGATTCAAAGCTTACTAGGCTGTTTGTGTTAAAAATCACAAATTTTTTGTGAACTTCTCTTTACAAAAGAGTTACAATTTTCTGTTCTGTGTTAGGTTAGCTTCTCTTACAATGGTTTTAGGTCAGGAATTTCTCTATTTTCATTTGTAAGGTCATCTTGATATTTTAACATGTTACCAGAGGGACCGTAATGCACACAGAAAAAAAGATTTTTCACATATCATAGTTACTTTATAAAGGTTTGGGGAGGAGGGTTGTTTTGGGCTTTTTTATTTGTTTCTTTGGGGCTTTTTAAGTAAAATGTTTGAAAATTTAATGAAACATTGCAAAAATATGTGGGTGCTTGTGTGCAACCAGTTCATTTTCTGGAGCAGTCTGTTAGTCTTCTAGTAGTACTGAATTGTAACACTGGAGAAAAATACTAGCGATCTGTAAGTGGGTAGTTCACTGTAGAATTTTGCTTCACCTCCTTTTAAAGTAATAGTGGTTCTACTGTATATAGGCTTTATTACTGCTTTTGAATGATGTTTTTACTTCTTTACTGACTATATCCTTGAAGTTGTCCTACTACCGTTACAGGTGCTGTGTTGCTGTAATATATTTTTCAATATTTTATTTTTCCTTAACAGACAACAAATTGATCAGTCAGTTTGAAAAAAACCTGATGGTCTGTGTTTATCTACTCTTTTATACTGATTATATTTTCTTGCAAGATTTTCTCTGTAAACTAAGAAATAATACCTCTTGATGGTTAGGTGCTTGATTATTTAACATCTTGTTTCTAAATTCTTACAAGTTTTGAAATTTCAACTTCTGAGTCCACATGTATTTGAGTGGCAGTGTTGGCTTCATTGTGCCTGGCTGCTTGTCCCATCCTGCTATGTCTCTTATGTTGTGCCAACATGGCAGCCGTTTAGAGAATTTCCCCCCTCTGGCATAGTCAGCAAAAGCAAAAGGATGGATGTTAAATATGGAACATGCTAAAATTTCATTAGTAAGCAAAGAAAACCAAATTGTACTTTAATCTAATCTGTTCTCCAGTGTAAGGCTATGAACAAGCAGGCTGGGAACCAATTAAAAGCCATCTAACAGAAGTCTGAAACATGAGTCAAGAGGGTGCTGTATCTGTCCCGATTAGAGGCAGATTCTGTGCTCTTGGAATTTGGGCTTTTTTTTTTTTTTAATTTTTTTTTTAAATAGAATATTTTGGAATCTAGTACTTCAGTCATACATTTTGCCACTGTCCAGCAACTAGACACGAAGTGTCTCTTGCTTTGCTTTGTTCTTTGCAGTCTACTTTCACTTTCTCGAAAAGAAATTCATTCAAGTTGTAGTGTTGGCTACCTATAGCTTGATGAAACTCAGCAGTAGGGGTCAGGGAGCTGAATTGAAGCACACTGTACTCAGAAAGAAGGGTAGAAGTTAAAAATGTAGGCTAATTAGCTAAGCAGTTTGTAGGAGGGCATAAACATTGAGGCCAAGGAAAGATGAGTTGCTGAAGCTGGGTGCTAGCTTTTTTCTTTTGATACAGTCAGTCCAGAAAGTTGCTGTGAGCAACCTTGAAAGGCAGAACTCGGGTGACTTTCGTGGAATCCGTACACAGAATTAATACCACAGCTGTCCAACTGAGTTGTAATATGTAGGTGAAGATGTTAGAAAGAGGATATTAATGATAAGTAGGAATACATGATTAATAAGCAATTTGTCACAACAAAATAAGAAGAAGCCCTCCAGCTGGGTCATCTTTATATGAGGATTTCTGAGTTCATTGTGTATGGAAACTCTTCTGAGGTATATATTTGCAAGCCATTAACTACATTAAAATCTCACTTTATCTTTGCAGGAGGAGAGACTTCAGCATGCAAACCTTCATCTGTTCGGCTTGCACCATCGTTTTCATTCCATGCTGCTGGCCTTCAGATGGCTGGACAGATGTCCCATTCACATCAGCAGTACAGTGATCGTCGGCAGCAGAACATAAATGACCAACAGGTTTCTGCCTTATCATATGCTGACCAGATTCAGCAACCTCTAACATTAACAAACCAGGTGAGTGACAACAACAACAAAAAAATCTTATAATTCTCAAAATATATTTTACACCCATAAATTACAGGATCAGGGCATGTTTCTGTATTGTTTTCCTAAATAATTAACTACTGACTCTTCAAAGATGATTGCATGAACAGGTTTCTGGAAGGTTTTTTTTTTTTTAATACCTGTCTGGTACATAATACTGTGATTATTGTACTTCTAACATTTTTTTTTAAATGAGAGGGAAGAAATATGGTCCAAGTGGAGAGCTGGGAAGTGAGTTTAATAATAGCTTTCTTTTTTGAAGCGCTGTTTGATGTTAGTGTGATTGCTTTATTACTTGTTCTAATGGACAGTGTTTTAATGCAGTCATTGGTTAGTGTATTTGGAATAGAGAGGTTTACACAAAAGACATTTAGGAAGATAGAATTTATTATTAAAAGGCAAAATCTAAAGCTATGCTGTCATTGGGGTTTTACCACAACTGATTTGCTGCTTGTTATTGCAAGGAGATAAAATGAAAACAAGATTATGGTGATTCCGGATACTTTTGAGCATTTTTGAGTGTCTATTCTGTACTAATTTGAGTTACTTGAGCTGCTGAAACAGTTTTCTAACTGGTAGTGCTAGGTGCAAACTACAAGAGCTAAAACTGCCCTTGTTCTGTTTTTTTCTTAAAAATGGTGCAACCCAGTTGTGGAGACATGAACATGGGGTGACATAGGGTTCAAAGCTTGAAATCCAGAAGTCTGCAAATCAGAGCTTTAAAATTCACTTCTCTTTAAATAGGATGAAGGCTGAAATCTTGCTGCTACCAATTCATTTTGTTCAAAATGGCTTCAAAAAGTTTACAATACCATCAAGAGATGCGCTGTTGGTATTGCTCCTTAGGAAGGCAGAAAGGATGAGAGTATGAGAATGTTTGAACTAGATGCCATGATATTTGATAGTAGCATTGGAGATCTGTAATGACTAGGGCTCTGCGAAGAGTGGAAAAGTGAATGGAGCTGTTAAAGGATGTTTCTAGTTTCATGAGAACCAATCAGTTGAATGGGTAAATCTGCTTGTATCTAACAGTAATTATCTTGAGAAACCTACAAAGATATTTTGTGTGACTTTTTTAGATTAAAGATACCCCAAAACCTCCACAATAAGGTTAGTGAATCATTGCCAATTAAGAGATATTGCTGTTTCCCTTAACCCTTTCAAGATAGCTAAGTTTTGCAATCTGGCATCACATTTATGAGCTTTAGTGTACAGTAGTGCTTAGTTGTTCATGTTTTGAAACCAAAAAGCAAAATAAAGGAACTTCAGGATGTATTGCCATCTGTTGCTGTTTGTGGTCACAGTGGCTTTGAAATGGTAGCTGAATATAGAAAGCTGAAGAATAGTTTTTGGACAATAGCCAAAAATAGTTGACCAAAGAATGAAGCCCACTGAAATGAGGATGTAAATACGGGATAAAACCTGTGGTTGGCTCCAGAAAGTTATCCATGTGAAGAAATTATCAGCTGGCCACCTTGATAATGGCAATCAAACTATCTTTGCACTGCTAACAATATTTTATAGAATCACAGTTTTAATTTGTCCAGTTTCATCTTGTTTTTTTCTGCATTGTGGCTTCCGTTTTAATATTTTATTGTAATTCTATTGTTGAAATCTTTATAGCCCTCTGCCTAAACAGATCAGAGTTGTTATTGCTTTATCCTTTGTGAGCTGCTTTCAGCACCCTTGTCTTCAGTGGTGGGCAACTCTTTGAAGTCTTCTGACTGCTCACCTTTTGTGTCTGTTTCCTATCTTGAGTTCTTGTGCTTCTCCCATCAAGTCCCATAAAAAGTTCTCTTCCAAAGATAGCGAGTTTCAATAAAGGTTCTATAAGAACCTCTGTTGAGGAGTCTCAATGGCTTTTTGTCTTGCCACTGTACTTCTTGTTAACATTACCTGCAAAACCAAATGTAGCTAACATATTTATGCTAGTGAGTTAGTTTGTCTGATCTACAACTTGTGTCTCTGTAAAAAAACTTTTCTTGTTCTTTCTCTTTTTTTACTCCTTTTGTCAACTCCATCTCATCTTGAATAAAACTTAACTCTTGCTCTTTTTGTTTTATAAATGCCATACCCTTCTATTCTTGAAGGCTTTGCACTCTCTTAGCATTAGTGTGGTCTGCAGTCTTCCCTTTTGTTCCAGTTGTAATCTGCCATCTAGGTTTTCATGACTGATACATACATCTTATGGATTCTTTCTTTATGACGTTTCTGCAGGAATCTTTTTTTATGCAAGATACTGTCTTGAATATGCAGCAACTTGTTTCTCTCTGTTCTTGATAAAAGCAGTTGTGTCCTGTATATGTCAATTCTGAAAAACTCATGCAGAGATCATTTTCTAAACTGTCTTTGTGCAGTTGTTTCATTCATTTATTGGAACTCTGCCACTGTTTTTTTATGGTGTTCTGTACTTGTCTATTACTAAAACTTCTAACACCAGACTAACCTTTTGTAATGGCAAACTCTTTTCAGCCATGTGAGGTGACATACTTCTATGTTTCAGGTACACATGGTTAAGAATATCATGTTTTTAACTTGGATGTCAAAAAGAATAGACTCAATATCTGTTGTAGAAGGTTTGATAGATTGATTTTGAATATAACTATAAAAAATAGGAGGAAGAAAAAGGTGACTTTCAGCAGATACAGAGCCATGTAGTTCTTAAAGGGTAAAATGCTTTTAGTGCAATGCCTTTCATCCAGACAAATAGACAAGAAGTTAGGTCTCAGAGCTTCCGTTTCACAGAATTTTTCCTAGTGCAGCAGTGGTCAGCAGCAGCCTAGAAGATTGGGTCAGCTTTGGTGCTATCAGTTTCCAGAGCCTGAAAGCAGCCAATCTGGGTGCAGGCTTCCAACAGCTGACTAATACTACATTGCCAGCCCCTTTGCTACTGAGAGTACTCCATTACCTTATTGATACAGTAGCCAGATGGGTCAGTGAATCCCGAGTCTTCAGGGTCGCCAGTGATTGTATCAGGACCACCAGGCAAAATTCTTTCCCGGGCTCCAACTCCCATCTACTGGCCAGAGTGCCACACTGCATTGCTTGCTGAGTACAAGGCAAAGTGCCTAGGCTAGCAGGGTCTACCTTCTCCCCTTCGAAATATTCTGTCATTTCAGTAAACACACTTCTGTTAAGTAATTTGTAGAGCAGCTTAGCATATCTTTGAATGAATCTTCTTTTGAACGAATTGAGAATACAAATGTTACAAAGGTTAATTTCTTCATTGCTATATTTGCAAAACTTAGTAAACAAAGTGTTTTGTCCAAATCCAAACAAAATCACCTTGCTTGAAAATAAAATCCAGGCTGAAGTCTCAGCTCTCTTTACTAGAAATAATAGATATCAAGTAGTTACTCTCTGAAAGATTCCTTCAGACTGCAGCAAGATACGCAAGGACACTGCTTACCAGCTGCTATGAGTAGCTATTAAGTTTTCGGCATTTTCTGTAAACAATGTAATTTTGATAAATAGCAAAACCAATCTGCCTTATAATGTTTCAGGTAATCTTTGTGGCTTTTTTTTTAAACCAAAGACTGGAGTTCTCTTTTGGAGGGGCATTGTCTTATTCAAGTTCCTGTAATGGTTTTCCATTCATAACCAAATAGCATGGAAGCTAGGCATTGAAAGTTAATGTATTTGTTTTATTCCTGCTCTGTCCTGCTTGTTTTTTGATCTTTAATGGTTGACAGATCATGTTCTGGTATTTTGTGAATCTTTTGTAGTTGCAGGTTCAAGGTTAGGAAACAGTAATGACAATTCATGTTAAAGTTCTATCAATGATGTGTTTTTATATTATATGTTACTCTTAAAATATTTACATGATCTTCTCTTACACCTATTTCTTTATGGCTATAATGACCAAAACATTCTGGCTTCATCGTTGACAAAGAATAAATAACAGGAAGATAATTCTAAGACAACCAGATTACTTTGTTTTTTTACTTATTTATGAAATTGTAAATTACAGTTTAAAACTTCTAAACTATATTTTTTAAAAACTTACCCCCCNAGGCGTAAGGCTTTTATTTCCTGAAAACTTCTGGATTGTGAGGGTTTGCTTTAGGTCTGTGATGTCACCAAGTTCTGGGCCCACTGATGGGATGGGGTGCTGCTCTTGATTGTGTATTCTTAATTCTCTGATGAGTGCTAGAACCAGTTTCAGGAAAACAGTATGTGTCTATGCTTTCTATGAAAAAGCATGAGATTTGTGGGATCTTTTTCCTTTAGCACTAACAAACTTTACTGTTTCTGTGCCCAGTCTCAGATGTCTGCATCCTTAGAGTTCAGCATAGCCAGATGTTAATATAAAAGCTTACAAGTTTTCACAACTTTAAACAAGCATTCACTCTATGTTGTGCTAATGGTTTTATTCATCATAGATTGCCTGAAACTTTTTTCAGTTCAAAAGCATGGAACTAAAAGGTCAGGCTGACTGCTAAACATGTTACTATGTGTCTAAGGTCACTTAGCACCTGCAAAATTCTACATTTTACTGACCACATATTGGCCAGCGATTTTATTAATTGCAACTAGATCATTGAAATGTTGATGTGTTCTAGCAGGCACTAGCAAATCCCTAGTTCAGTTACTTCAGCTACTTAATCAGTAATATTCTTTTTAGTGATGGTCAGATTATGTCATGGTATATGAGCATTCAACTCATTTCAGTAAAAGCATTTCACTTTTCATCAATTCCAGGCATATTTTTAGATAGTATGTCTATATTCTGGGAACAAGAATTCAAGAGCTGAGTTTTAAATTTCCTTTCTCTTACTCCTACTCTCTCTCTCTCTCTCTCTCTTTCCTCTATGTGTATGTGTTTGTTGTTGGTTTTCAGTTTGCCTTTTAAATTAAAGGTTGGGCTGAATCAGACAGGATAAAATCTTGGCAGAAAAACTTTCTTTCCTTGCCAGTTTTATTTATTTGTTTAACATTAAAGTTATGTGTTTCTTACCGTTACTTTTCATTCATCAGTCTTACTTAATTGGGGAAGGAAGCCAGACCAAGAGGGAAATACTCACAGAGCACAAATCAATGATTAAAGCGCTAGAACTGAAATTCTGACTCTACTTGCCTACAGTTCTTGCCCCGAGTACAGTTGGTTTGAGGACTAGTCTTGCATTTCTCTTGTTTCATTCTTTAGCACATACAATTTATTTTTTGTTCATCTTTGGTCATTTTACTAAAAATCTACTGTTTGCAGCATATTATGGGGAAGTGTTACTGTGGCTTGAGGTTACAGTAATTAAACATCTGTTTCGTTGACTCTCTGGAGATGGTATCTATTGTGTGACTGCCACCACAAAACAGGATTAGTTAACTTCCTATCTTATGTTATTGTGATGCAAGAAGAGTTTTGAATAGCAAGAAGCATAGAAGATGAGACTGGGCCATTAATTTTTTTTTTAATATGGGAGTCTATTAAATAGGTCATTATAATTGGAATTTTGGTTCAAAGATACCATTATAATACATTTTTCATTACTATATTTGTATAATGAAAGGTACCATACATAAAGAGATTTTCTCTTTTGTTTTCTTTCTTTTTTAAAAAAACTCTGAATTAAAGAATTATGCTAAAAAAAAAAAAAAAGTATCTGCTCAGAATTTCCCATAATCAAAATAAAATTCATTTGGCATGGAACAGTACCATCTGGGCTTTTTTAAGTAGCAAAGCATATGTCCAAAGAGAAATATGTTTTCTGTCCTTCATTAAACCTTGAGAACTGCAAGTTAAAATAATACACCTGAATTAGAAGTCATAGTTTCCTTAAAACATCATTTTTCTCAAATATGGTGAATACACATGAGTGGGGCTCTTGGTTGCCTTTTTTGTGTTTACTCGATTCTTCTTTGTTGAGACTATTTACAGGTTGCTTCTCAGCACAATGCTATGTACATTTGATTAAGAGATAAAAGAAATACATTTCAGTTCATTACTAGTGTAATTTTCATCGTGGTGCCTCTCAGGTGGCTGTACCTGGTTGCACTGAAGTGTGAAACGTGAACACGTTACAACATGATGGGTATTTACTGACCTATTAATTGTAATTAAAGTTGTTTCTTGTCTCACAGTCTTGAAATTCATTGTATCTTTTGATTTGTGTTCCATCTTTATGAAGATCTGAGATTGCAGTGTTGCTATCTGGCCACCAGATAGAGACTGAAGCTCATGCAATGGGATTCCCACACCCCCCACCCCCCCACCCCTTGGTGGTTGAGTGTTCTTTGAAGTCAAGGGAAATTAGTATTCCCCCAACGATAAAGCCCACTTCATTCCACTTTTCCATCATCTGGAAGAAGGGAGTGGAACAATAGTCTTCAAAAGGATCTTGGGTTGGAAAAAACAAAAGAGAATGATACAAATTTTGCAATGTCACAAGGAGGAGGAGGAAAAGGCCAATTGTTTCTCCCATCCTACCAAAACTTTATGAATCCAGGATGACAAAATAATACCTGTTAAAATGTTCATACCTGTTAAAGTGTAAGCTCCGAAATGTGTGACTGTCTAAAACCTCAATTAAAAGCACAGTTTTCAAGTAAGATACTGCTTGCAAGCAACATAGGGATAGCCTGCAGAATCTAGATTATTTATAGTTAGGGAACAGCAGCAAATTAGACATTTTTTATATGTATATTTTTTTAAATTTCAGTTTCATCATGCTGCTTATTTCAGAGTTGAAATTAGAATTTTGGTGGTTTTTTTTTAAAGTAACCAAGCAAATTTGACTTCCAAATTAGAAAGTAAACAAGAATACTCATCTGGGAAATTACCTCTCCAAATTAGAGCAATCTCAATAGTTGATCTGGACTATTGGAGTCCTTCTACACAGGCTCTTTCCTCAAAACTTGTAACCTCTGTGATGGCCGTATCAGCCTAGGACTGAGTCTGGTCCCTGCCAGTATTTGTGCACTATAGCATCGTTTCTTTAACCAGCAAAATCTATCAGTGTTCCTGTGTTTCAATATCTCTTTTAAGTCATATTAAGAAATTTTAAAAAAATAAGTGCCATTTGAAAAACCTGTAACACTGGCAGTGGGGATTAGGACTAGATGCTACTCCATTGTTTAACAGTGCAGTGGGAGAGAACCAAGAGAGATCATATTTAGGTGTAATTCGTTTAATGCTTCACATTTGTTCAGCAGAGGAAAGGAAGAAAGAAAACCCTTTAATGAATGCCAAGATATTAAGGAAACTTTAAAACAGACTTTCCTGAGGTTTATAAAATGCTTGTGCTTACAATAAAAAAGAACTAGTGCTAAAGGAAAATGATGGTAGTGGACATAACCAAAAATGAATTGACTGGAACAAACCCCTAGGACCTGTCTTGGTTTAAGCTTCCCTGAAGGAAGTTAAACACTATTGAATCATCTCCAAGAAACTCAAAAAGACCACAAGTCAGCAATCTTGCAGGGATATAAAAATGTTGTGTGGGCATTTTTGGAGTGGTGTACATCAAAGCCTCAAATTGACATTTCTCACAAGCCTCCAGCTCTGATGAGTTTTGTACCTGTTAGGAGTTCCAACCTCACAGTAAGCTTACTGGAAGTGTCTTGCCTCTTTCCCTTCTGTTTATCTCTTTCACTTTTTCATGCTCTGCCCTGTTATCCTGCTCCTGCTCACACTGTCTTTATTTCACCACGCAGTCTGCACATCTACTAGACAAGAGCACAAGCTCAGATTTTTAGTGTGATTGCTTGGGTACCTGACTGAGATCAGATTTCAGAAACACAAACTCTTCATCACTTCTGCTTATCAGAACTTCTTGGGGTTATTTCAGTGTGCTTTTAAATTACTGTTTTTTCTTTTTATGGTCACATACACTATTTGTACAGTAATCATTATAAGTACTAAGTAGTACCATAAAAGACAGAGGAGTAGTCAAGCTTTTCCAGTTTGTTTATCAGTTTGACAATACTGATACAAAAATCAGTTTCATTATTTTCGTTAACAGTCCACACGGTTTCCTGAACTCTGCAAGAGGCTGTATATCAGTTTAGCTGTAATAGGAGTCAGGAGATGAGATTAAGCACTTGGAAGTGAAGAGAGTTATGAGCCTGAGAATATTTAGTGGCATGAGGTGAGATAATGGGAGATGAGAGTTGTAAGGCTGAATGTGGTGATGGTTGGTCACCTAACCCTCTTAATAACAAGGAGGGAAATAGAAAAAGCTTTAAAACACACACACACACAAACACAAAACAAACTTTTCTCCAGTGGAATTGCTTAAACTTGCCCTGTGTTTTTTGTTGGGAAGAAAGGGAATAGAGGCAGGCTAGGGTACCAGTCTGACAAACCTCACGAACTCTGTCTCCTGGCTCTCTGTCTGATGTTGGAGAGTTGATGCCATTAATTTTCCGCAAAGCAGGTAGTCAACTTTAACCGAATGAAATGGTTTGTGAGTTAGTTTTTGTCTGATTTGTCTTTACTGAGGATGTTACTTACCTCCAGCATGCCACTTTTAAAAAACTCTGTCTTCTGAGATTTCAAACAAATATTAAGGAGGAAGAGAGAGGATTGATCCAGAATTTTACATGGCATGTATGTGCAAAGATAAAAAGAAACACAGAAATGATTTTATCAAACATGTCTTGTTCCTTCAGAAAACCAATTAAAAAGAATGACCTGCTTTTAAAGATGCATGTGTTCTAAATATAGTCAACTATAGGGAACACAAATGAGGAGCATAACTACCTTTTCAGGGACATTGTTTCAAATATTTCAAAGTAATGGTGATGCTCATATGCATGCTTTGGATTTCTTTAGACTTTCTGTAGGCTTTAGATTTAGACTTAGTCCTGGGTATTGTAAAGCGTGATAGATCGAAGGGTTTTTTATTTGGAGTTTAATACAGTTTAAATGTGGCAAAATACCACAATTCTTCAGTGTTTAATATTGCTATCTTCCATTTGTGGTTTTAATGCAGCTATACATTAAATACAGTTATAGCTCATGTATCAGTCAGAAGTTAGTAGAGTAATATCAGCAAGAATCTCTGTTGTCAAAGGAGCTGTATTTTCAAACGTGGGAACTTTATTTGGATTAAGCATACTAGGTGTAATCGAAGGAGAACTAGTAATCTTGGGATTTATTTTTTTCTAATTAAATATATTAATGTAAACGAACTGTTAAATATTTTTAATTTTTCTGTTTTTTAATAATTAGCTTAAAGAAGTAAATATTGCAATGTAATAATTTGTGAGGAATGACATGATTTGGTGTGGTAATTGCATCGTTTAAGTCCTAGTTTTTTTCTTAAGTTATGCTATGGTCATATTACAGAGGCGGATGCCCCAAACTTTCCGTGATCCAGCCACAGCTCCACTGAGGAAACTCTCCGTAGATTTGATCAAAACATACAAGCATATTAATGAGGTAATGATTCCATCTACTTTTCTAATGTGTATCAATGTGATTTTTTTTCTCTCCTTACAATACATTATTAAATATATTTTCTTTAAGTAATCTCATGAAGAGAGAAGAAAAATCAAACTTTGTTTCTGTTCTTTGCATTTCGTTTGAGATCACTGATATCATGGTCCTGCTTTCTGTCCAGCACATACTTCTTAAAATATTTCTTTATGTATCTGTCTGTATCTATGTAGATATAAAAATATTTTTATCCTTTTGTTTTATAAACAAATGTTGAGCTCCTCTGTTGCATGATAAGGAAAGTGGCAAAACCACTCTTAGCTCATGCTGTAAATGCTTACAAATGTTTCTAAGGACCTTTAAGGAAAATAGTAAAGTGTCTTCTCTTCAGTATTTATTTAGATATTACTGACAAATGTAAAAAATAAAGATCATGTTGTTAATATAGAAAAGCATCAACTAGTTTCTAACATCTGGCTATATAGGCAGTGTGAAGGGATTTCTGTAGTGTTTGCTGAGTTTCTGGGAATTCTTTTCCAATCTTGTGAAAAGAGAACGGATTACTCTTGTTTTGTACTGTTATATCTTTTTTTGCACCTATGAGCCCTAGATATCAGTGTTATTAGTACATTATATTAGATCTGCTGATTTTTAAAAAAATTATTCATCAATACTTTACTGTGGTATAATAACTTGAAATAGTGATAACAGGAGAGGATTGTTTGTTTCTCCAGTAGCAGAAGTTGCATTTTAAAATCACAGGTGCTTGAGAGGGTCCAGTGCAGAGCCACAAGATGATTAAGGGAATGGAACATCTCTCTCAGGAGGAGATACAGAGGGACCTGGGGCTTGGAGAAGATAAGACTCTGAGGGGTGACCTCATTAATGTTTATAAATATGTAAAGGTTGAGTGCCAGGAGGATGGAACCAGGCTTTTCTCAGTGATGACCAATGACTGGACAAGGAGCAGAGTGGAAGTTGAGGCATAGGAAGTTTCATGTAAACATGTGGAGGAATTTTTTTCTCCTGTGTGGGTGACAGAATACTGGAACAAGCTGCCCAGGGGGGTTGTGGGGTCTCCCTCTCTGGAGATTCTCAAAACCTGCCTGGACACATTCCTGTGCGATCTGATGTAGGTGATCCTGCCCTGGCAGAGGTTGTGTTGGACTAGATGATCTTTCAAGGTCCCTTCCAGCCCCTGACATTCTGTGATTTTGTGATATGATGATTATTAAACCTGTTTTGTATTCTTTATTGGGCTGACGTTCAGCTAAGAAGTGCTCTTAAGCAATATACTTTATCATGTTTAGGTTTACTATGCAAAAAAAAAACGGAGGCATCAGCAGGGCCAAGGAGATGATTCCAGTCACAAAAAGGAGAGAAAAGTTTACAACGATGGCTATGATGATGACAACTATGACTATATTGTAAAAAATGGGGAGAAGTGGATGGATCGTTATGAAATTGACTCTTTAATAGGCAAAGGATCTTTTGGACAGGTAATGTGTATCAACTGAGCAACCTGTAATTCGTGTGAATCATAACATACATTTTCTCATAAGTACTGTTCCTGTTTAATTTCAAAATTAAACACCTTTTTTCTTCATCCTGTTATGGGGAGTGCTTGCTCAAGACACTCTTACCTTGTGCTGTTTCTTGTTCCTACAGATAACATTTGACTATACTTCAGTATGTGGATCTGTCTGGTAATGCATCTGTGATGAGCAAATCTCAGCCTTTTCCTATCAGTTCACATTTTTAGCTGTTTGGCTTGGGGTTTAAAACAATAGCCTACTACCAGGGATTACCTATGACAAGTGTTACTTAGTAACATGGTTTTGACTGTTTCTAGCTGTAGCCAAGGCTTCAGTAGGAGACTGGAAGGATGGAGCTTTTATTTTGCTGTCTTTGGGGGTTTTTTTAAACTCAGATTTTGCCAACCATTTTACAGTATTGATTTTGATGATTTGATAATTACATTTGGATAAAATGCTTGTCTTAACAAAGCCTCAGTGAAGTTCAGTGGAGCTTCCATTCTCTTTTGTGACATAACTGCAATAAACCTCACGTGACTGTATTGTTGTATCAAGTAGGAGAATAAATTTTAAGAACATAAATGTATCTGGAAAATATTTTCTCTGAATTGAAAAAATGAAGAAAGTTTGGAAAGTGAGTTGTTGCATGTTGAAAATTGGAGAAATTTTACTGATGTGTATTTGGCTTTTTCAGGTTGTAAAGGCTTATGATCGAGTGGAACAGGAGTGGGTGGCTATCAAAATAATAAAAAACAAGAAGGCTTTCTTAAACCAAGCTCAGATTGAAGTGCGACTGCTTGAGCTTATGAACAAACATGACACTGAGATGAAGTACTACATAGGTATTTGAACAGCTATTCTTCATTTTACATAATGAAATGAGGGATATTTTACATCTTACTATGTAGCTTAATTTGCTTTTGGTGCTAAAGAAATAATACAAATTTAAAAATCATTATTTAGTGAATAGTTTCCTGTTTACTTTGCAACATGATTATGTCTGGAAGAATGTATAATACATCTGGGAAAACAGACTTGATGTTTTGTAGCATTGAGATCTTGTATTGTAGAGTTGTTTTCTTCCTGTTAATAATATGGACATCTGACTTCTACAGAAAAGCTGTGATCTGTGGTAGTTTGCACCTCTTTCATTACCTTGGATGTATCTTAGATGATCTCAGAACTGTCATGGATAAGGGCATGAATATTAAATGTAAACCAGCATCATAGAGTAGTTTTACGGCTAGCTTAATACCTACTTTTTGATCGTGTGTGCTTAAAAAGCTCAAATTTTTGTTTCACAAGAACAAAGACTTCTGTAAATGATACACCTTACCCATTTATAGCTCAAAAATATTTAAAAATTTATTGTTTTAACTGCTCATGTAGATTGTCGTGCTGTTGCCTTGATTTATGATAGATGAAATGAAGTCAGCTTGTGTAAAAAGTTTAGTTGAAGTCCTGTGTATCCTCTGGATTTATTATTGGCATCAAATATAGGAAGACCACATGGATGTGAAAGAGTGCTGTTGCTTTCGTGATAGGAGGATAGGGGAAATATAGCAAAGATGAGAAAATACAAAAAGTCTAGACTGCAGGTACTGGCATCAGGGTGAAAGCAAATGGTGTATTGTAACAGGTAAGCTGTAAGGGACACTTGAACTGGCTTACAATAGTGGTGAGGAAAAAAATATCCATTGGACACCAAGTAATGACCTTAACTGAAAACCTGAATTCTCATTGTGCTAGTACTGGTTCAAGATTTTAAACAGATGAATTTTACACCTATTTAATGAAAAAAAGTATTATTTGATCTGAACTGGACTGGTTGCTTTCATAAATTTAGATTATTCCTGATTTAAATGAGTTTAATGCCTTTGTGATACTGATCAGTTTTACTAATTGAAGTAATGAAGTCATGTGGGTAGTGTCTCAGTGTATTTTAAATGAAGCTGAGAGATACTTTCTTTGTAAATGTAAGCAAAATTCCTAATACGTAATTCAGTTTTAAATGTTCTATCTGCTTTCCTGAAGCCAGTAATCTTTACTGAATGCTTCTGTGTGTGCACTTTTTTCCAGTCTGCTTGGACTTGAATGCAGTTTTAGGTTTTTAGGAAGGTGGAGAAACGAACTGTCCCCTGAAAAAGATCAAAAGTGTTGTGAAAAGGTTTTGTTACAGACAATTTGAACTTCTTATCTCTCTGGTTTTTTGCTGTTGTTATTTACCCACAAGTGTGTTTTCCTTTGCTAATAGAGGAATGATAGCTTATTTTGAAAAAAAATAATTATTTTCTGTCTTATAAATAATTTTACAACTCTGCTGAGGTGTGCCTAAGGACAGGCATACCATAGCCATAGATGTAGAGAAAAAAGTAACACTGTATTGTACTTACAGCTTCCTGCACGTTGATTAAGATATTTAGGCATTGTGTTGTAACTAGTGTTTAATACTTAACCACACACAATGTGTTAATTATTTTCTTCCCCTTTTTAAAGTGCATTTGAAGCGCCACTTCATGTTCCGAAACCATCTCTGCTTAGTCTTTGAAATGCTGTCCTACAATCTATATGATCTGTTGCGGAACACCAACTTCAGAGGTGTCTCATTGAACCTGACACGAAAATTTGCACAGCAAATGTGCACTGCACTGCTCTTTCTGGCGACTCCTGAACTTAGTATCATTCACTGTGACCTAAAACCAGAGAATATCTTGCTCTGTAACCCCAAACGAAGCGCTATCAAGATTGTTGATTTTGGCAGTTCGTGTCAACTTGGACAGAGGGTGGGTATTTTTAAAAATTCTGTGTGTGCTGCTGTTGGATACGTATGAAAAAAATCGCTGTTTAAAAGTCATAGTATCTAGACAGTTAATATAAATGTTATTAATAATGATTTAAATGAAATAGTACCTGATTTTTACACAGGATTTTGGGGATCAACAGTCTCTAGGAGCTTTAAAAATGAATTTTAATGTCACAGTAGATAAATTTTCTGTCTTTGTTTTCTCTCGGCTATATTTTTAATGAAGAATGTATCAGCACTCAATTTTAGAGGTCTGCTTTAAAATAAAATACTCATTATTTTCTCATTCCATATATATTACTCTTTCCACTTCAGTATGTCCACTATTTAGTGTGCCTTGGAGATAAGATTTGAGGGTTGAGACAGTGCAGTAGCTGGCTTTTAAAGATACTGGTTATAACTAAACCTTTTTTACAAACACTTGAGTAACTGTGCAAATACTAAATTGAGTTTAGTCCTGATTGATAGAATTATATTTGCCTGAGCAAGTGACCACTTCTATTCACGGTACTTTTGCTTTAGTTGTTGTGAAGGTTTGGGAGTTACCCACCCTCCCACACTTTGTAAAATGACCCAGACTAGAACTCAGGCGGCTGGAAGTTAAATGATGAAGCTGTCTTTACAGCTTTGCACAATGTACAGCAGGTATTTACACTATATACAGAATATTTACAGAAATATACAAGTAAAAGGTAATACAGCAACACAATTCCCCTCCCAGAAATCAGAGACCCCAGGAGGGGCTCCCAAACCACCCTTCCACCTTCTCCCCACCCCTGTACCTTACCCCAAGGTTTGCCTTACATGCAAGGTAAATTAGGAGGATTGGCCAAGGGGATTAGAAGAAAAGTGGTTAGTGAGGATTAATCAGCAGAGGAGCCAGAGCCCAGAAGCTGCTAGATCACCCCAGCAGCTCCTGTTCCAGCAAGAGCCAGAGAGAGACTGACTTATCTATATGTTTTGGTTAGTGTTCCCAAACAATTCTCCAGCAAGCGTATGAGTGAAGTAGACATCATGATGTTTTCCTTTCACAGCCTATAGTGTAATTTTCTCCATTAAAATATTCTAATTAACCTCAAACCAACACAGTTGTTTGCGCTTGAAAAAAGTTAGCTAGAGAGGTTAGGAAGATAGAAGTTAAACTTCAGTTTTGGTGCAAACAGGATTTTGAACCTTCTCGGGTCCATTGTGTGCCTATGGGTCTATAAATTTGTGAATGTTGTCTTCTTCCTTTGAGAATGGTGGATGCTTACAAAAATAAACAAACAAACAACCAAAAAATACTCACAAAAATACAACATTTGCAAAAGAGATGAATTTTCAGGAGTATGACTGGTAATACTGTAATGTCATTGTGCAATTATCTGTAATTGCACGAGATTGCACTCATCAACCCTAAAGTGCAAAATACTGACATGGTGAAAGAATCGACTCATGTGTGAATGCTGGGGGTTGTTTTTTTTAAGAATTAACATTTAGATACTTTTTAGTGTCAGTAATACCTTTGCTTTCCCTACACCAAAAATGGATTTAATGGTAGTTCTGTTTTGTAATACAGAATCATAATGGTGCTCTTTGAATGTATGCTTTTATTTCAGATATACCAGTATATCCAGAGTCGTTTTTATCGATCACCAGAGGTGCTACTGGGAATGCCTTATGATCTTGCAATTGATATGTGGTCCCTTGGGTGTATTTTAGTTGAGATGCACACTGGAGAGCCTCTTTTTAGTGGGGCAAATGAGGTATGCAACTATATTATTGTACAAGAAATTTGATTCATTTACTTTTTTTTTGTTCCTTGTCGTCATGACTTTCATCTGTTTAAAAATAATGTACAAATTAGGTATCATGGATTGAGTTGAATTTGCTGCTGATACTCAGTCTCATGCTGTGTCATGCCAGATACAAGATGAAAGTGCTGGTTGGAGCAAAGTATTATGGGGCTTGAAGTTCCAATTTGGCATGAGAGCCTTGTTGTTCTGGTTACTGCTTTCGGTTTCTGGGTTTGGGTGTGTTGGTCTCTTCCAATGGGGTTGGCACAGGATGGGAAGGGTGAGGGGTCAGCTCCCTGGCTTCTGCTGTTGCTTTCTGCGTTTTGCTGCACTTTTCCTGCAAATAGGCTTAGATAATTGTGCATTATAGAATCTCCTTTATATTAAACTCCTGTTATCTCAACTTTTTCATTCAACCTGGAGTTTCTTTCATGTGTTACTTTCCCTCACTTCTGTGTTGGAGGGAAGCAGGCTAGATTGAACCAACACATTAGGGAAATCTAGTAATTCCAAAATGAATGTCAGTGAGAGCAATGTCTTCTGTCAGAACTTGAAGTTGCTTCTTGATAATTTTCTGTTTCTGTGTCCTCCTTCTTAGTCCTTATTCACTATTTTTTTTTTTAAATACACTATTTTTTTCTTAGATTTGCAAATAATTTATAACTTGCCTGGGTTGTTTACATTTGCTTCCCATGTGGTTAAAATCTCACTTTATTGCACTGCTCAGCTCGTTACATGTTCTTCACAACTATTCTTTGTTTTTTAACAGGTGGATCAAATGAATAAAATAGTGGAAGTTTTGGGGATACCACCTACTCACATCCTTGACCAAGCACCAAAAGCAAGAAAGTTCTTTGAGAAGTTGCCAGATGGCACTTGGAACTTGAAGAAGACCAAAGATGGAAAAAGGGTAGGTTACATAACTAGGGTGATAATCTGTACTGTTTCTTTAGTAGCACACCCAAAAAGATGAGATGTTACTTTGTTCTACATACCATCTTACTGAAAATGCAACATTACTATTTGTTACTATATTATGCTCTAAGAGATGTTAACTAAATAACACTTTCTGTAGAGTTGAGTAGTTTCTTAACTTTATTTGACTTCCTTTTATGGCATGTTTAAGATGTGCACATTCCAGGCTTAATTTCAAAAGACTTAGAAATGGCTATTTCTAACTTCTCAACAGGAATACAAACCACCAGGAACTCGTAAACTTCACAATATACTAGGAGTTGAAACAGGAGGACCAGGTGGACGTCGTGCTGGGGAATCGGGTCATACTGTAGCTGACTACTTGAAGTTCAAAGACCTCATCTTAAGGATGCTTGACTATGACCCTAAGACAAGAATTCAACCTTATTATGCTCTACAGCATAGTTTCTTTAAGAAAACAGCAGACGAAGGTACAAACACAAGTAACAGTGTGTCTACGAGTCCTGCCATGGAGCAGTCGCAGTCTTCAGGAACCACCTCTAGTACATCTTCAAGCTCAGGTAGGTTTTGCCCATTAACAGGCAACAAAATTTTATTTCTCATCACAGCAAAGGAGTCTTTCCTATATAAATGTTCTGTCTTATTTGCATTTATTCATTAAAAAAAAAAAAAAAGTCAGTCATGCTCAACAAAACAATTACTTAATCAGCTGGAACAGGTAACAGCTCCACAACAGAAAAAGCAGGTGAGCAAAAATGTGAGTGACTATAAAGTCATAGAGTTCTTTCAATGGGAAAAGACCTTTAAGATCGTTGAATGCATCTATTATTGATCTACCAACACTGGTGCTAAGCCTTGTCCCTTAGCACCACATCTTTGTGTCTTTTACACACCACTAGGGATTAGGATTCCACCACCTTGGGAACCTATTCCAGTGTTTAATAACTTCTTCTCTGGAAGGGGTTGGTTTTTTTTCTAATAGCCAGTCTAAACTTCCCCTGGCACAGCCTGAAGCCATTTTCTCTAGTCCCTTATTACTAGTGAAAAGAGGCCAACAACCACCATGCTACAACCTCCTTTCTTGTAGTTGTAGATATCAATGAGATCTCCCCTCAGCCTCCTTTACTACAGACTAAAAAACCTCAATTCAGTGAGCCACTCCTCCTGAGAGATGTTCTCCAGTCCTTTCATGAGCTTCATTGTACTTCTCTGCACCCACTCCCAGACTGCAATGTCTTTAGTGTAGTGAGTGCCCCAATACTTACTGTAGGTCTTCTATTTTTCCATGAAAGCAGTTTAAGTATCTTCATGCTGTCTTTATTTTACTGTAGGTTTTCTGTCTCTTCATTTATTGTGCATGTTATTATTTTATAGGTGGATCTTCTGGAACAAGCAACAGTGGAAGGGCACGGTCAGACCCCACACACCAGCATCGACATAGTGGTGGACACTTCACTGCTGCTGTTCAGGCTATGGACTGTGAAACACACAGCCCACAGGTAGGCTTAAGTAGAGCTTCTCTCTGATTTACCTGATTTTTATGAGACAAATACCTTGAACTTATTAACATTTCCATTTCAAGACTGAAGTGATTTAGGCATGGAATTAGCAATAAGATTTGGTTTATTATTTACCCCCAGCTCCTCTGTAGTCCTTTGTAAGTTAGGTCAGTCACTTAGGCAAATGTGCTGCATGTAGCAGCATTACCATAGATTGTACAGTGGAGAAGGTTTTGTATTAGTAGCAGTAAGTCAGGTGCAGCTGTTGGTACTTCACCTTACACAGGGTGTAAGGGTAAACAGAGCTATGCATCTTCCAAACCAGTGAATAACTTAACTTCTTCTTACTTCTACTTAAGGCATTCAGGTACTTCACCAACATTATTGTTGATGAACTAGTGTTTAATACTACTTCTTTGAAAGAAGCAACAACTCATTGACTACAAATAATTCTGTAATATTTACGTTTTAGTTCAGAACAGATAAAAATGTAAATTATTCTAAACAGAAAATTTGTGCAAGAAATTGTTGCATAACTAGATGTTGCTATTTTAGTAACATTTTAATCATCTGTTTTCTTCCAGAAGTATGGGTACTACTCCTCTAGTACTGTTGGCAGCATTCAAGATCTGAACTACAGCATAATAATTTAGATTATGCTTATTGTATCCAGAGGCCTGAGTCAGAGAACAGGACCTTAGTGTTCTAGGGCTTGTACAAATATTAAGTTGTTTATTACTACTATTATTTAAAGCTTCTATATTTATGCAAAACTTCTGTCACTTTGGCAATAAGATCACATATTCAACATACTTAAACTGGTTTTTTTTGAAAGAAGTATCCAGAATGTGAAACAGAAGCATTTCCAATATACTTTCTAAATGTACCTTAAGAAAAACTAACTACATGCTGACATTTCTATAATTATTATGCAGCTGTAAGGTTTGGTTAACTTTTTAAAAGTGGCTATAAACATGAATAATTTAATCTCTGTTACATATTGCAAATGGAGATATTTGAGTATTTTCGTTTGCTCGTTACCATAGGTTCGACAGCAGTTTCCTCCTCCAATTGGTTGGACAGCCACTGAAGCTCCTACACAGGTCACTGTTGAAAACCATCCAGTTCAAGAAACCACCTTCCATGTAACCCCTCAGCAACAGAATGCATTACATCATCATCATGGAAATAGCTCTCACCACCACCACCATCACCACCACCACCACCACCATCATGGACAGCAAGCCTTGGGTAGCCGGACCAGGCCAAGAGTCTACAATTCTCCAACAAACAGCTCCTCCACCCAGGATTCTATGGAGGTGGGCCACAGTCACCACTCCATGACATCCCTGTCTTCCTCAACTACTTCTTCTTCTACATCTTCCTCCTCTACTGGTAACCAAGGCAATCAGGCCTATCAGAACCGCCCAGTGGCTGCTAATACCTTGGACTTTGGACAAAATGGAGCTATGGACATGAATTTAACAGTCTACTCTAATCCGCGCCAAGAAACTGGCATAGCTGGACATCCAACATACCAGTTTTCTGCTAATACAGGTCCTGCTCATTACATGACTGAAGGACACCTTGCAATGAGGCAAGGAATTGATAGAGAAGAGTCTCCCATGACAGGAGTTTGTGTTCAGCAAAGTCCTGTGGCTAGCTCGTGACTAAACTGAAACTAAGTTTGTTTCTTGTGTGTTTTTATAGAAGTGGTGTTTTTCCAAAAACAAAGTGCAAAGCTGCTTGAATCAGAAGGAGATAAACTCACTGAACCGCTACAGGAGGGCAAAGCTGACTATTTTTTTAAACTTGAAAAGATTGCAAAGGGACAATGAAGTTTTTGTTGATTTTTTTTGGGTTTGGTTTTTGGTTTTTTGTTTTGGTTTTTTTTTTGTTGTTTATTTGTTTTGGTTGGTTGGTGTTTGTTTTTTGGGTTGGTTTTTTTTTTGTTGGTTTTTTTTTTTTAAAGCCATGTCTGGACCCACCTTAACAGATAGCTTAGTGGAGCTCACTTTTTGCTACCCCCATTTTAACTTGCCACAACCTATTCATAGTTTGTTTTTTGGGGAGGGACTTTTGGTTCTTTTTGGTCTCATCAAACAGGGGTTATTGTTCAAATGTTAGCTGTAGTTGCAAACTAGTTTCTTTTTAAATGCATTGCACATGATTTATAAAAAGGCCCTTTGAAGTTTTTGGGTGGGAGGGGAGTGAGTAATATATATATTTTTTTTAGTTCCCCAAACAAACATGGGCACAGAAATGCAGTACTGTAAGAAAGAGGGACCTTCAGATTACACAAATATATATTCTTCAGCTGTAAAAAGGGACGGTTGTAATGGAGTTTGTAAGGCACATTAAGCATGCTAAGTGGCGGTGATCAGAATTCTCCTTTTCTGAATCTACTGAGGATCAAAGCAGCAATTGTAATGGGATTCTGTGGGTCTCATATTTTGGAGACCACAGTCAGTTAGTATTGAAATATGACTGGTTTCATAACTGAGGTGCACTGAGAAGCAATCAACGGGTCGGTCCTGGCCAGTCCTGGGGAGGTCTAAGTGGTGGTCTTTGGGATAACCTTTGGCCTTATGGATTTGGACTCTTAAGTTAGAAGAGCCTACCATTTCAGATGCAATCACTTTTGGACATGCTTTTGCAGACAGTCCTTAATGCTGAAAACACAGAGAATGGGTAATTCAAGAGGCCTTTCTTTTAAAATAGACTTTCGTGACCCACTTATTGTAAGGTATTGCAAGGTCACTTTGCGTGTGTCATAAAGTTGACTTCCTTATTGGTTGAAGGTCACAGGAGTAGTGGTTTGCGTTTGATGGAAATAGCTACAACTGTGTCCCTTCCTGCTTTTTACTTTTTTCTTTTGCTTTTTCTCGGCACGTGGTTTCTCCACCATTACTTCTGCACAAAGACGTCTTCTGTTCATCCTGAACATTTTTAAAAATGCAGAATTTTATGTGACTGCTTTTTTGCCTCACAATTATGCTGTGAATTTTACAAAAATTTATTTTCTTTTTTGATAATTTATTGTACCAAAGCTGTTTTTATAGCACATAGATGTCTGTAACCAATAATGTAGCAGTTCTGCACTTTGACACAAGGTGTAACTAGACCATTTTTAAATGTCAGTTGAAAATTATGGCTGTACTATTGCTTAAACAAAACTGGAACTGTTGTTGAATTCATAGCCAATACATTTACAGCAATCTGTGTACTGAACATAATAGATTGACATCTACTTCAAGACTATAACATCTGTTACATTATAAATGTGTTCAGGCTTCTGAAGGTAAAAGGGACACTAGATCCAGAAGCTATGAAACCAGCAGTTGATTCTTGTATTCCTTATTAACATAATTGTAAACTTGAAGGCAAGACCTTGATTTGCATGAACAGGTCCAAAATAATAGTCTGAGTAAAGCAAAACACTCACATGAGACCTGAGGTTAGCAGGCTGTATTTAACAGGTGCCTAATTTTTGGGTAATGCTGCCTTAATATAACACAGTCAGCTTGGCAGTCGCAAAATTTATGGGCCCATTCAGAGATCTCTTTGTATGAAAAGTAAAAGCTCCGTGAAAAACATTTGAAAGAGTAAGGGTAATTCATTGATTGCCCATCCCAGATTAACATTGTTTGCCCATTACGTATTACAGAAGCAGTGATCTACCTCTGCCAGTAAGCCCTTTAAAAAAGTTGATTTTGCAGAAAATTCAGAGTTTGTAGTGGTCAGTTCCATGCGGCCAAGTAATTTTTTTTCAGACTAAAAGGTGGAATTTTTTTATACTTACAGTGGCAACGCAGCAGCTGACTACCGTGTAAATGGGAACGGATACTTGGGATTACCATATTTTTCTGAATCATGATTTTTTTTTAATCAAGCAACCTTAGGTTTGGGTTTGGTTTTGGTTTGGTTTTTTTTGTTTGTTTTTTTGACAACATCAACCCTGTGGATGAAAGTGGAGGGTTTTTCTGTTTTCTTTTTGATTTTTGTTTTTAAACTTGGTAGTTCAGAGAAGTTTACAGGATCTGGAAGACTGTCACCTTAGAAACAGGATGCTGAGTTTAGCAATATGAAAAGGAATCCAGTTCTTACTGCTGTCTAGGAATAAAAGGGTAATAATATGGAATCTGGGTAATTTCTGGGTGCGCGGGTTGCCACACCTTAGCAAACGCCAAAAAATAAAGCAGTTAAAAAAATATATCTACGTAAAGAAGAAATCATAAAATCCAGTGCTTCTGCATACTGTGTTATGTTACAGTCCAGTTTTGTGTGCTTTACTACACAGTTTGGTTACAGGACTTCTGTGCATTGTAAACATAAACAGCATGGAAAAGGTTAAATACCTGTGTTCAGATTGTAAGATCTAGTCCGGACTTGCTGTGTATATTGTAACGTTAAATGAAAAGACAAGCCCTTTGTATTATAGTCATGCAGTCTTATGTATGATAAACAGTTGAATAATTTGTCCTCAGACTCTTTACTGTGCTTTTTAAAAAAAAAAGAGTAATTTAAGAAAAAAAAAAAATGTAAACATAGTAATTCTTCCTATGCAATTAACCTACTCCAAGCCATGGTATGGTAGGTATAATTATACTATAATATGTAAATATCAGATACATTGAAACAGACTTAAAAATATGAAAGTAAAAGTTGGAGGCATAACAGATAATTTTGAGTTTTTGATTGAAACAGCAAGGTATACAAATCGTTGATGTATGAACACAGCTCTGCTTGATTCTGATGGACTGTACTTGTAGTTTGAGTTCTTTATCTTATCATCTGTTAGTTTGAATGTTCTTAAATGCACTGCAGCTTTCTACCTAGTACATGCGCCTAGCTGATTTTAAGGGCAGAAGTGACCATGGTAATGAAATAATCTGACTGGCACACCATTATCTCTAGAATTCTATCTAGTTATTTCTGCATCATGGAGGCCATATCTTTTGGGTGCAGTAGAACAGACTTGAAAAAAACAGCTGATTTTCATATAGATTCTTAAAAGTGTGAGGATTTTATGTGTCTCTTGAGTGATTCAGCTAGTTTATTTTCCATGGTCTTTAGTTCTCCTTCAGTTTTAGGACTGTTTAGTTATAGCTGCTGGCCATCAGATAGCTAGCTGCCTATTAGAATAACAAATAACTACTCTAGTTTTAAAAACTATTTCACTTTGTTCACATAAAAACATGTTAACTTCAATAACCTCTATAGATGGAGTTCCTTAAATCTCTAACTGTAAAGCTTTTATGGCTCTTCCGAAACTTCAGATGTTTTAAAATCCATTCTAAAGCGTGGATGTAAGAACTGCATACAGCATCTGGTAGTGATTTCAGCATTGCTGTGTGCGTGTAGTATGTGCAGGTACATTCTTGAACCTTTCAGTTTATATCTTCGCTTGTTTGTTTATACCTCCAAGGATTGCATTTTTAAATCTTTCAGTCTCCATTATTTGCATTAAAAGATTGTAAATTTAGATGAATATCCATCATGGTTCCTAAGTCCTTTTCAGAACTGCTGCTCTTCCAGGATGTGGTCTTCCATCCTGTAAGTATAATGATGTCTGAATGGGACTGGTTTACAGAAGGATTGGATTCACTTACAGCTGCGGCTTGTCTTCATCGTTATCCCTCTACCATCATTTTCATTAAACCATCAACGTGCTTATATTTCATTCTTGATAACTAAAAGATCTTAAATACCTTAGAAGATAATTCCCGTTGAAGCGCACCAGAAACATCATTTTTCAAATGAGGAAGTAATCAAAAACTGATCTTTTGACAGCTTGGTGAATATGTTCTGCTCACTTAGAGAACAAATCCATTTCAATAAGATCATTATACTGAACTTGTGAATAATATGGAAGTATCTAGTCAAAATGATGCAACTGACTACAAAGTAGAGTTACTGCTGAGTGTTGATCTCATGAGGATAGTTTGTATATAGCATGATTTTGGCAAGTGATTTATTTTACTTGGAAGGCTGGACATTAAAATTGCACAATATCTTGCATTTATCAAGCAAAGAAAGACACCTTGCCAAACTGTAGTTTTATTTATCTCTGGGTTTGCGGGGTTCTACAGAAGCAACCTCATGTTGCATAGTTTGCAGTTGGTATTTATTTCTCCACCTTAAAATGATAGTTGAACTTTTTTTCCCCCCTCACTGATTAAGATGCCTTGTTTTTATTTCAACAGTTATCTATACTAGCCCTATCAAATATATATGATCTGCCTAGACCTGTGAGGATTTGTAGTTTTTATTATGTTTTATGCTAGCTATTGAGGAGCATCACAGAGTTCCATCACAAGCAGTTACTGTGACTGTCAAGGACATGGATGATAGGAGAATGCAATATGCTTCATAAGCCAAAGGTGGTAGTTGAAATATTACACTTCAGGCTCCTCTGCTGAATTGCAAAGAGGAAATTTAATTTACTTTAAGCAATGTTCACAGATTCTAGAGGGAAAGCAAGGATAGAAGATTGAGAAGAGGGGAAGGATTGGAATTGCAAGGAAAGAGTCTAACTGTGTGCTTAAGAGCATAGGGATTGGAGAGAAATACCCATAGCTGGAGGGGAATTGTGCAGACCTCAAGTGGAAATGAGACCATGGTATTTTTCTGTCATCCTGGTCCTAGGAAAACATGTGAGGGAAGCTAAAAGCAAACCTTCACAGCTATGCTGAATAAGGCTTAACAGTTCTTCTTTGAGTGGAATATGTGTCTTCTACAGAAGATTTGATCCTAGTAATTAAGAGAGATCTGGAATGTAGCTATGTGTTTTATTTCAAGGCAGTTTTGAATCTGGAGTATTCATCATGGTGGGATTTGGGATAAATCTGGAAGTTCACAAGAGAGCAGAAATGAAAGTTGGGATTATTGCAGGTGAAATGGAAGAAGAAGGATCCAATTTCTGACAGATGAAGCAAGCATATGTTTATTGGAGAGATCAGACTGGCAGAAGCAGCAGAAATGAATAGAACACATTGTCAACATGTCACCAACTGAAGGAATTTTAATTTATTTACTAACTGGGGCTGACAGGTATGGGTTAAAATGGGCTGAAGCAGAACCTAATGGATCCTTTAAAAAGGCAAACCATGGTAGATATAAGTGGAGTTTTAGAATTGCAAAAACACCAAATGTCCACACAGTGCATTTTTTGACTGAGTATGTGTGTGTTGAGTAGGGTGAGAATAGAAGACTGACCAAAGACATCTTTTAAAAAAAAAAAAAAAAAAAGTAATTGTGCCATGGAGTAGTGATGGCACAGGATCTGTATATCCTGAAAGAGCTTTTGTTGTGGAATCTGCTTAGGTCCTCATTCCTAAGGCAGTACCTCCTCTGTTTCACAGCAAGCAATTTTTCCTTGGTGAGCAGCAGCAGAAAGTATCCCAGTACTGGTAATGGGATCACCAGTAATGGTGAACAGTGTGAACAGTGTCACAGAAAGACAAGTATGTGAGGAAAACATCCCCGATGTTTTCAGTCTAAATAATAAATAGCATGAGCTTTATAAAAATCAAATTAAGGCTAGTAATATTGGTAAGGCAGAACTACCATTATTGTAAAAATGTCAGGAGGAGTGTAGGGACCTGATCTGGTTTTCTAAACCAAATTCTAATAGTCATTAAGAGTAGGCACATCCTGGGCTGGGACTAATTCATCTGGCTTTCAGTAGAGCCGATACTGAGAAACTCACACACAGATCATGCTTTTTGGACAACAGAATGTAACGTGGCTTGAGGTAGACAAGGCAATGCAATTAAACTTGTGTACTACACTGGAACTTTCCTCTCTTTGCTGTATGTCTTCACAAGAGATGTTTCTCATCTCTGGTAAGTTGTGCAGTCCAGCTCTTAGTCTCCAAGTGCTCTGCAGGAACGACTTCAACCGGAATTTCTGCTTCTCACTGCTGCAAACTTCAGCATCCTGGAATACAATTGTCATGATGTTTTTGCATATGTTTTGGTTAGAAGGCCGTTACATTTTCTAGAACGCTGCATCTTGCATGTCACATTCACTTTAAAGGTATTGAATCAACCAGAGGATGTCCAAAAATGTTTTGACGTTTTGCTTCCATCATTTTGTGTGCAAATGAACAAGTCTCATGCAGTTGTGTCCAGTAAGGCAGCATTGCAACATCTCCTAAAATGATGTTGGTCTCCAATACAAATGCTTTTATAATACCTGTGATGTTCTCTCATATGCATCAGCCATTTGGATTCCTTGTTGCAACCTCCTGGTAGAATGTAGCATGAAAACTTTCTGGGAAGACAGTGTTTTGTCAATGGAGCAACAGATGAGCAGTTCCATTCTTCCTAGAAAAGACAGCTTGAATCTGAAGGCTAGATATGTTTTTTTTTTAAACTGATGTATGCATTGTTGCTTATGGTTTGTACTCATACCAGTGTTTTATTTTGAAGTGTTTATTTGTTGTGAAGGGTGGTGAGAATTGGTGTGTTTGACTGTAGGACACACATGTTGTGTTAACATGTTTGCACTGTGTTTTCCCATTAATCGTTCTGCATAGTGCTAGGCAGTTCCCTCTGCTTAGGGCAATGGCATAGCAGTAGTTGAGAATTTTGAAGATCTGACTTGGTATAGCTCTTTTCAGCATTTCCCCCCCCCAAAGAACTCTGGCTTTCCTACTGCTGTGCTGACTCTGCGGTGTATATAAAGAAATTTGGCTTAGACTTCAAGGCAACCCACAGACTGGTCCCTAAAATAACTACAGGATGAGGAACGGGTTAAAAGCGGCGCTTTGTCAGAGCCAATTTTATGTGATCATCGCTGAGATTACTCTTCCTGCTAAGCAGTAGCTCTTGCAAAATCCTAGGGATTTAAAAAACTTTGAAACAGATCTCATGGGTATTCCATATGGTCTTTACTGATAGAATAGTAACTTAAGTAAGACAAAAGAAATTAGTAACTAAATCCACCTCCTGTAGGTCTCCTGATGAGAAGTTGGAGGAAAGAATATTAATTTGACAGATGTTAACTGTTGAAACAATTAGAATCATTGAATGCATTGGGTTGAAAGGGACCCTCAATCGTCATCTTGTCCAACTCATCTAAAGATGACCTACAGGGTCATCTTTAACTAGATTAGGTTGCTCCATCAAGTTTGACCTTGAATGTCTTCAGGGATGAGGCTTCCACTGCATCTCCAGGCAACCGGTTCCAGTGTTTTGCTAACCTTATGATTGAGAACTTCACTCTAACCAAAATCTACCCTGCTGTAGTTTTAAAAACATCAGCCCTTGTATTATTGCTACATGCCCAGCTGCATTAGTTGGTTAGAGATTGGAAAACTATATGAAAAAAATCCAACAACTGAGTTTTGTTTGTTCTGCAGAAACTAATTGAAGATACTAAGCAGAGAACTTCTTTGCTCAGTCTGCCTTCTTCAGGACATCACCAGAAGAGATCATCTCTGTAGAACTCGAGGTCTTACAAAGCATCTCATCTCTTTCAGATTTTCTTTCTCCCTTTGTGACTCCTTCCCAGCATTAAATGACGACTGTTGTTCGATGTTAATTTTGAGATTGCAAGGATGATGGTGATGATGAAAGGGGAGTTCTCTTTACCTAATGATGATTAAGGGAGTGGAACAGCTCCCTTATGAGGAAAGGCTGAGAGAGATGGATCTCTTTAGACTGGAGGAGACTGAGAAGTGACCTCATTAGTGTGTATAAATATGTGAAGGGCAAGTGTCAGAAGGACAAAGCCAGGCTCTTCTCAGTAATGCCCAATGATAGGACAAGGGGCAGTGGGTGCAAGCTGGAGCAGAGGAGGTTCCGCATGAACATAAGGAAAAACTTTGAGGGTGACAGCACTGGAACAGGCTGCCCAGAAAGGTTGGTGAAACTTCACTCTCTGGAGACATTGAAAACCTGCCTGGACATTTTTGTTGTTGTTGTTGTTTTTGTGTGACCTACTCTAGGTGATCCTGCTCTGGCTAGAGGGTTGAACTAGTTGATCTTTCAAGGTCCCTTCCAACCCCTAATGTTCTGTGATTCTGTGTAATGCAGGAATAAAGGCTAGTCCTAAACAGAACACATTCTATCACAGTATCACCAAGGTTGGAAGAGACCTCAAAGATCATCGAGTCCAACCCAGTACGACAGACCTCAACACTAGACCATGGCACCAAGTGCCACATCCAAACCCGCCTTGAACACCTCCAGGGACGGTGACTCCACCACCTCCCTGGGCAGCCCATTCCAGTAGCCAATGATTCTCTCAGTGAAGAACTTTCTCCTCACCTCCAGCCTAAACTTCCCCTGGCATAGCTTTAAACTGTGTCCTCTTGTTCTGGTGCAGGTTGCTTGAGAGAAGGTGGTAGCCTCCCCCTGGCTACAACCACCTTTCAGGAATCTTAGGAGCCAGGGCTTTGAAAATTGAAGATGCTCAGAGTTCTTTCATGGGGACAATGAGATACTTGCTTTGTCTGAAGGGTCAGAGATAGTAAATTTGGCTAGAATCATTTTAATACCCCGATTTTGATACTCTCTTCATTTTCTTTTGAGTAGAAACTAGTTCATTTCCCTCTTCAGAAACAATAACTTATCATATGGCTTTTCCTACCCACTCCAAGTTCTTGTTCTTTCTTGCTGTTTCTCACTCCACTTCTCTGCTTTCCACCCTGACCCTTCTCTCTACTTCCCTACACTTTACACCTTTTGTTTTTCTCTCCCCATCTTTCAGTCTTTTCCCACCCCCTGGTTGTTTGGGATTTTTGTGTTTCCTTGCATTTTCAGTCTTTTCCCTACAGTTCCCATTGCTTTTTTCCCCCTCTTGCTTTTCCAGTCTTCTTACTTTTCAATATATTTACTTTGTTTTCCTGCTTGTTCTCTTCCTATGTTTATGCAGCTTTTCTTATCTGTGCTCGTCTTCCCTCCTTTTGTTTTCCTGCCTATTCTTCCTGCTATGTTTCCCCTGTTTGCCTTGCTTTCCATGACTTCCCTTTGTCTTCCAGCTTTCAGCTCTCCAGTCTTTCAGAATTCCTATTTCTGATGCTTCACATTCTTTTTTTCCTGTTTAGACTCCTCCCCCTCTGACTTCAGGTTTGTTGTGTTGTGGTTTTGTTTTGTTTTTTCACTTTTCCAGGTTGTTTCTCCCCCTTCTTTTCGTTGCTCTTTGCTATATTGACTTCTGTTCACTTCCTATTGTTCCCGGTTCTTTTTTTCATACCTGTCTTCCCCATTTCCTTTTCCACTGTTGTTTTGTGTTATTTCCCCCTTTCTGCTTTCCCTTCAGTGCTTTTCCATTTAATGCTTTGCAGGTGTTTTCTTTGCTTGCTTTCCTTATTTCAGTGCTTTTCAGGTTTATTTCCCCTTCCTTTTCCAGTTTGTTTCAAATGCTTCTTGGGTGTATTTCTTCACCTTACTCCTTTTCCATCCTCTCCTTGCTTTCACCTGCTTTGACTTCTCTTTCATGATTTTTAGGTAATTTAATTTCCCCTTCACTTCTCTGTTCCCTGCTTTTGACTGATTAGAGTTCTTTTCCCTGTTTGTTTCTGCACAGACTCCCCATCTCTCATGATTTCCATTATTTTTCACTGCTCTGACTTCTTTTCACTTTCCTTGCTTTTCTTGCTTTACTTCTTTCCCACCCACTCTTCTGTTTTGACTTATTTTCACTATTTTGCAGGTCATTATCTTTTCCCTTTCCTTAATTTTACTGCTTCTCACTACTTTTTTCCTTTGAAATTTTTTTCTGCTTTCCTGTTTTCCTCATCATGAAAAGATTTCCTCTTTTTCTCTCTTCCTCCCACTCTCCCTCCCCTTTCTCTTCCCTGTTTTTATCTTCTCTTCAGTGGACTATTTTTCCCTGCTTTTCAGGTTTTGAAATTTCTTTTCTCTTCCTTTCCTGACTAGTCACTCCACTATTCCTGCTTTTCTGGTCTTTATTCTCTCCCTGCTCTTTCTCATCCCTGCATTTCTCTGGCTTGAACTTTTTTTCCACTGCCTTTTCATGTTTTGACTTCTTTCTCTGTTTGCGCCTTTTCCCCTTTCCCCAGCTTTACAGTGTTTTGACTTCTCTCGTTTCAGCTCTCTTCCCTTCCTTTCCCTTCTTTCTCTGCTTGTCATTGCTTTGACTTGTTCTCACTGCTTGTCAGTACTTTGACTTTTTTTTTTTTTTTTTTTTTTTTTTTTTTTTTTTTTGTGCTTTTCAGTGCTTTGACACTTGTTCACTGCTTTTGAGTACTTTGACCTCTTCTGGCTGCTTTTCTGGCCTCTTCCTGCTTCCTACCCTACCACCTCCTGTGCTTTTGCCTTCCTGATGCTTTGACCTTTTTCCCTACTAGTAACTGCTTTGATTTCATTACCCTTCAAGTCTCTCCTTTTCCTTTCTTTTTCCCAATTATCACAACTTTGAGTTCATCTCCCTGTTTTTGTTTTTATTGTGTGTGTGTCTTTCCCTTGCTTCTTCCTGTTTTCCAGTGCTTTCTACTGCTTTTTAGTTGTTTTTTCCCTTCTCCTATTTTCCCCTACTTTTCAGCCTCATTACTGCTTTGACTTTTTTTCAACTGCTTGTCTGTTCTTTTCCTTGTTACTTCTTCCACTCCTCCCCATTCCTTTTTTTCTCCTCCACTCCCAAGTTCTCCATTTGATCTTGCTGCTTTGACTTTTTTGCTGCTTTTGCTGCTTTCACCACCCTACCCCTTTCTTTACATCCCTTCCCTGATTTTTAATGCTTTCTCCTGCTTTAGGCTGCCCATTCCTACTTTTGCTTTATGCATGCCCTTTTGCTGCTTTTCAGATAGTTTTATTTGTTTGCTTCCCACTTAATCATAGAATCATAGAATGGTAAGGTTGGAAGGGACCTCAAGGATCATCTAGTTCCAACCCCCTGCCATAGGCAGGGACACCTCCCACTAGCACAGGTCACTCAAGGCCTCCTCCAACCTGGCCTTGAACACCTCCAGGGAGGGAGCAGCCACAGCCTCCCTGGGCAACCTGTGCCAGTGTCTCACCACCCTCACTGGAAAGAACTTCCTCCTAACATCCAGTATAAATCTCCCCTCTGCCAGTTTAAACCCATTGCCCCTTGTCCTGGCATTGCAAGACCTTGTCAATAGTCCCTCCCCAGCCTTCCTGTAGGCCCCCTTCAGATACTGGAAGGCTACTCTAAGGCCTCCTGGAAACCTTCTCTTCTCCAGGCTGCAGAGCCCCAATTCTTGTAGCCTGTCCTCATAGGAGAGCTGCTCCAGCCCTCTGATCATCTTTGTGGCCCTCCTCTGGATCTGCTCTTTTCTCTGCTTTCTGCTTTCCTGCTTTTCAGTGTTTGAACATCTTTCAGCTTTTTTTCTGGTCTGTGATTTTCCTTGCCTGTCAGCCTGTCATTGCTTTGACTGCTTGTCCCTGCTTTCCTTATCTTGTCACCCAGCACCTCACTTCTTTGCTTTACCTACTTTTAAAACATATTTTATAATATTTTGAACACTTTTTAACAGCTTTTCACTGCTTTGCTGCTTTTTAGGTCTTCCCCTCCTCTCTTCCTTTTCAATGCCTTTTTACCCTTCCCTCGCTCTCTCTTTCCCAGACTCCCAGACTTTGGATTTTTATCACTGCTTTCCAGCAGTGTCTTTGTCCTCCTCCCTGTTTCTGTTATCTCTTCCTCTTAGTCTTTCTCCATCTTCCTATTCCTCCTCATATCACTTTCTTTTCCATCTCTGCTTTTCAATACCTCTTATCTGTTTTCAATCCACACTGACAACTCTCACATCTTGCCTTTTCCCCCCTCCCAATTTTCCCTTCCATTCTTCTTCCTGCTCTTCCCTGCTCTTCATGATTTTAATGTTTTCTGCTGCTCTTTGACTTCTTTCACCTCTCTTTCCCTGCTTTCCCTTCCCTTCTGTTTACCGCTTCTCTCAGACATTTTGCTACTTTCCTCACCTCTTTGATCCTTGTCCAACATACATGCTGCCTTTCAAATCTGTTCTTCTCTTCCATTACTTTTCTATTCATGTCTCTTCCTTTCCTTCCTCATCCTTCCCCTTCCTTGCTCCTTAAGATCTTTTCTGCTCACTTCCTTTTCTGCCTTCTTCCTTCCCACTTTCATCATCACTCCTATCCTCATCAGCATTCCAGCCAACTTCTCTTGCTGGCTTCAGTACACGGAAAAGGAAATAAAATGCACATGAAATATGTAGACAAAGTGTTGATGATCATGAAAACATCCACTCTTACTTTATCACTGATACCTAAAAGCTGTTGCCATTTTTCCCCCTTTGGTTGAATCTATTCCAACCTTTTGTCTGTAGTAAGGAGTTGATACTTTCAGGTATCAGAATGCATACTGTAGTTTGCTGATATAATGGAAATGTTCACACCTGCAGACTTGTGGGCAGGCACATAGGGAGAAAAGCTCTGATGCAGTGACTGAGCATTTCATCCTCGAGTAAAGCATTCAGCTGAGATTTGAGAAATGGCAGTTTCTAATCTTGCCTGTCCATAGGAGTACAAAGAGATGCTCCAATAGCACCACATGACTATTGCTTCTTTCATGTGACTTCTGAATAGAAGGTGGAAGAAAAGGAAGAGGCACTGTGCACCCTACCTCTTAAAATTTCCTTATCTAGTGCTAAGGATTCAGGATTCATTCAGACAGGCAGAGAATCCAAAGATGAAGACAAATGTGTAGCCTTATGGCTTTGAATAATTTCCTAGAAAAGGAGAGAGATTAGGATTAAGACCATTTGCACAAAGGAGTGATGTGGCATGGGTATCAAATGTGTCCTATTAAGCTGAAAACAACAGTGAGGGTAGCACAGGGACAGGGAAGGCAAACAGATGAAAACTGAAGCATGGAATTAATGCAGGGGTATTGATCAATGTGAAGGGAAGAAAAATGTCCAGATACTCTCCAAGGACATCATGCTTTCAAGTGTCTCAGTTGCAGGCAAAATGGTGCAGATGGCTGGAGGCAGCTTGGAAGGGTTTATGTGCTTCCCACAGATGAATCTGTATGGGGACTATGGGCACACACTGGTTTTACATTAGCAGGGGTTTGTTTGATGAAGACTCATCATGAACTTTCACTTTTGCTTCTTTTTCTATTAACACAGTAGGCATGAAAATTACTAGTTAAAGAATATAATAATACAGTGTTACCCAAAAAATTTCAGTTGGTCTAAAGGTTTTGCCACCTTTTTGTAGGGAGAAGTCCCAGTTCCTACCTGGCTATTCTCAGGTACTCCTGTGCCTGTTAAATCATCAGTGATCCTAGAGCCTTTGCTGCTGCATGATTCTCCATTTCTTACCTCCACTAATATGGCAGAGACATCTTGTTTGCTGTTTTGTTTAGTCACTTTTTCTCTGACTGAGTAACACAATTCTCCTATGAGGACAGGCTGAGAGAGTTGGGGCTCTTCAGCCTGGAGAAGAGAAGGCTTCAAGGAGACCTTATAGTAGCCTTCCAATATCTGAAGGGGGCCTACAGGAAGGCTGAGGAGGGACTATTGACAAGGTCTTGCAATGCCAGGACAAGGGGCAATGGGTTTAAACTGGCAGAGGGGAGATTTAAACTGCTTGTTAGGAGGAAGTTCTTTCTGGTGAGGGTGGTGAGGCTCTGGCACAGGTTGCCCAAGGAGGTTGTGGCTGCTCCCTCCCTGGAGGTGTTCAAGGCCAGGTTGGAGGAGGCCTTGAGTGAGCTGTACTAGTGGGAGGTGCCTATGGCAGGGGGTTGGAACTAGATGATCCTTGAGGTCCCTTCCAACCTTACCATTCTATGATTCTATGTTTCTGTAAACAGAAGTTGTTCACTTAGAAGAACATGACCAAGAATTGTGTGGGTTTTGGCCCATACTGATAACACAGCTGCACCATGTAGCTATGTGTTCATAATACAGCTCTTGACACTTAAGGAGTCTTTCGTTTAAACAAGCTTACTTTTCTGACAGCTATTCTAACGTTCTCCTGTGTGCCATCTAGAGGCTGATTTGGTCAAACAGCCCAGAACCCCCTGAGGAGTTAATGTAGCAATTTCTGTGAGAAGAGAAATTTGATTCTTGCCATATTTGAGCTGTTCAATGAAAAGCATGGTTGAGTAAAAAGAAAAGACGTGTATTTTTTGCTTGAAGTGTGATGTAAAGCTTATGCCCTTATTTGTGTTCTTGTAATTGCTGGCATTTTTCATGAATTAAGAACAGTAACAAAGAAAAGAAACACAGAAAACTTATTTAACAGTGTTGTGATCACCCTCAGTAAAACTATGCTCTGCCTGGATCTTAGTTCTGCATTCACATCATCTTTCTCATTATTATCACCTTAGAAGTCTTTCTACCCTACCCACTGTTTTGTTTCCTTTCCACAGAGGAGGACTCTCCTCAAAATTTTGTTGTCGTAGCAGAAGACTAGAAATGAGGGGAGACAATGAATCTCCTTACCAGAGTGTTTCACTTTAATTTTCAAGGAGTCATCACAGAACCCAAGTTCTGAGGAGCTAAAATGGAAAACAGAAGCACAGGAAAGAGGAAGAAACCACCAGTTACTTGCTAACTGCATTGAAGTTTATCCATCCATCTACACACACTGATACTCTGTGTGTGTCCAAGGTTATGCAGGAGAAATTGTGAAGAGGCTGACTTGAAGCATCTACAGATGATAAATACAGAAGGGAAAAAGGTAGGTCAGGTAGATATGACTGGTCCTTAGTGTATTTGGCAAGTCCTCCAAAGCAGCAAACACCTCTGAGTATCTCTGCAGTCCTGTTGACTATAAGTCTACCCATATTGTTGCCAAGAAGTCAGTCCCTCCTTACCTCAGTCATCTGGAAATATTTCTAGAAACCTTTTGGTTTGCTCCTGTATGGAGCTTTTGAGAAAGCCTTCTCCTTGGGAACTGAGCACTCAGCAACTTCCAATCTGATGTGAAAGTGCAATCTTGAGGTAATGCTCTTTTAGGACTCCCTACTGGGTTTCTTACAGCACTGCTTTGGCGGATTGGTAAGGAGGTTTCTTCAGCCTGTGGAAGTCAATGTGTGGATGTGCAGCATGTGAAAATCGAAGAGCTTTGATGAAAATCTATGAAGTCTTGTAGCAGTTACCATACATCTTTAGGTGGTACTTTCTCCACAGGATGTGCCAGATGTTGGTCACTACTGGAAGAGAACTGGGCAAAGGGGACATTTCTTCTGGAGCAAACCTTGGACCTGTGCTCACGCCACTAACACAGTCTTATTTAATGAAGATGCTGGGCAGCAAACTGTGACACAAGTGTAGGCACATGTTCCCATCTGCCACACATGCTTTGGCAGTGTTAGGACAGATGGTCCAACCTGGTCTAGTTCAGGATGTTCTGCTGACTGTGAGGTGGGGGTTGGACCAGATGACCTTGAGAGGTCCCTTCCAGCCCAGACCATTTTATGGTTCTATGATTCTATGGCTGGAACAAAGGTGCTTAGTCAGTGGTGTGAGATACTCCAGAGGTTATCCATCAAAGCTAATAGGTCTGCATGAGAGCAGCATTTCCAGAGTACTTTAGAGTATAGTTTACATTTTCCCTTGGTCTTGTTTTTAGTGAAGCATTTAGTAAATTGAGGAAGATCTTTGTGGCAGTTAGGGGGTTCTGTTCAGCCCCTCCAACACACACACACACACTCACACACAGGTGAATTCACCAGATTAACTCATCTGGCTGGAAGTTGAGGAATGAAGCAATACATTTACAGCATGGTACAATTTACAAGCATATATACACAATAAATGCAGATGTTTACAGCTATATACAATAATATACAAGTTGAGATTAATACAGAGATACAGAAGTCCTCTAGAACAACAGAACTGCCCTGAAGGGCTTTCAAACCAACTCCCCTCTTTCCTCCTTCTTCTCAACACCCCCTCTCTTATCTCAAGATCCCACTTATATGCAGGGTGAGCTGCAAAAGGTTGGCAAGAGGTTAAAAGAAGAATGATTCGTTTGGGTTACACAGGTTCAGGCAGAGATAGTGAAGCAGGCAGCAACCAGACAGAGACTGACTACCTTTGTTTATATTCTTTGTTTTTATATGTCTCAGCAGAACAAATGGGTAATATAGACATCATTATTATTTTCTTTTCACAGCTAATGATCTAATTTATCTCACTAAAATATTCCAATTAAGCTAGTACTTCTGGCTTTACAACTGTGAAATCTGGAACAGCTCACTGTGTTGCTATCCATAACCATACTTAGACAGGAATCTCAAATAAAGAATAGTAAAATAATTTCTCTCCTGCAAAATAAATGTGGCTGTGGGACACATTCATTATCTTTGTAAAACTGGAGTAAAAGTTCCTTTCAAGTTTTAGAATCTTTCTTACAAGTAAGAAGTTAAGTTAAAATTCTTGAAGTGTTCTTTCTTATGAATGCTATCACCAACAGGTTTGCTTTTGGACAAGATCACTGTCAGCAACTATGATAAAATAAGGATCCTGGAACAAATGTTGTATTTTACAAATGATACAAAACTCTTCCAACAAATTAGTTTCTAGAAAAATGGAGGCATCACGAATGACTTCATTCTTAACTAATAATTTCTAAGCAAGTATGACTGCTGAACTACCTCTTAAAAACTTTCAAAACAAGGAGAGGATAAGAATAAGAGAACAAAAGGGACAGTATCCTAGATTGAGACTTATGTCTTTAGGGACTATGGAGTATAGACCTCCAAGAGGGCCAGGGTGACCACAAGTAGACTGGAACTTGTAATCCTGAGGTATTTCATTCCCATAATTCTTTAGTTGTACTTTATTTAGGCTGAAAGCAAAGCCAGTTCTTGCTCTTCCTTCCCTCTCCTCCTGGAGAGAGATACTGTCTCTTACCTGGTAAAAATGGCAGAAGTATCACAAGCTTGTTTGGGCTGACTAATCAATGTTTAAAGTTAGAAAAATAGAGAAGAATGTAATGATTTATTACTCCTCCTGTTGAAGTAGCATTTTTGTTTTGATCAGTAAAGAAATACGTGTGATAGCAGTAGTTCTATAAGGCACACAATTTCCATTTTTGTTATGATGGTCACAAGCAGATGTGGCTAGTACAAAAGGGAGACTGGCCAGGAAGCTTCCCTGCCTTGCTCTTTCACTGATTGTCTTTCCTGGGTATTTCTGAAAAAAGAAGCTCAGGCCTCCTGGCTGGAGTTTGGGCGAAGGTGTGTGTTAAAACTATTTGCCTAGAGATTTAGTACAAAAGGTTGCTCAAGTAACCCTTAAAGAATCACTGAGGCAGGTTACAACGTTCATCTTTGACTTTCAAAAGCTATGAAAAGCTTTTCATATCCTCTTGACTGCCTTAGTAAAGGTATAGTTGATTGAGGAAGGAAACCAGAGGATGGTACAAGTTAAAAAAAAAACCAAACAAAAGACCACTGAAAGTGACAGTGAGGAGATACATGGCAAACCAAATCACAGGGTCTGATAATAGAACAAATAATAATAAAAGTGCTCTGAACTCCTCCAACTGATACAAAGTTGATGTGTAATCACCATATGTTTTATTTAAATGAGAAGCAAGCAAACATTATTCTTGACAGAGAAGTAGATGTCTTTAACACTGTTCCATTAGCTGGAAAGCAAAAGAGACAGGATGATTCCTGCTCTGAGTAGCTCTAGCTGTGTATAGGAGACTCATAGCCACATGCATAAATGGTTCCTGCTCTTGAAGAGGTGTTCCATGGGAGCCTGGGTGCAAGAAGGGACAGCAGGAGCCTGTTTTAGAGGGTAGAAGTTATGGCAATTCTAATAAAAGCCATAACAATATTTGAAGTGCCAAATAAAAGGTCCTGGATTAGGATTTATATCCTTACTAGACATTCAGAAAGAGGATGAACACAATGGCAAATCTCGTAAATGAGATGAGGTGGTAAACTTGGGCAAAGTTCATGAAAGCTGTGAGAAACTTTAGAGGCACCTCACTGAGCTGAGGAATTTGCTGAATGGCACACTGCCTGCAGCTGGGTATGTACAGCTCAGTGTAAAGGTCTGAGGGGAAGGTCTGGGAGAGGAGAGAGAAGAAAGGATGAAGGGAATAGAAAAGCTGTCATGGAAGGAAATTGAAAAGACTCAAGCTCTTTATTTAATGCAAAGGGACAAAAAGCACATAGAGAAATTTAAAAATATAGAAGCATATATAGTGTAGTGAAACCTTCTACTCACCTTTTTATCCATGAGGTGAAACATCATGGAACTATTTTGTTTCAAAAAATGAAATTGGCATTGAAAGTGACAAAGTCAGAGGTTTTCTATGCTTTGCTCTGCTAAGCTGAAGTAACTCATTCCAGCAACTTTCACTGGAGCCAAGGACTGAAAAGAAAGCGTTAGAAGGTGTATGGATAATTATAGAACTGCATAATGGTTTGAGTTGGAAAGGACCTCAGAGATCCTCTAGCTTCAACCCCCTTGGTGTGGACAGGGGCACCTTCCATTAGCCCAGGTTGTTCAAGGCCTCGTCCAACCTGGCTATGAACGCTTCCAGGAACAGGGCATTCAGAACCTACAATAATGCTTAAGTAGAATTAATAACAGGCATTGAAGAGAACAGACACCCTCAGTCTTAGGTACATTAGTCAGTTCTACTTATTGAAAGTTAGAAGAAAAATTCCTTACTCCTTCTTGGCACAAAAAGCTACCTGTGATACTCTTTGAAACTTGATGCCTGCTGTAGTGGGGGAGAAGATAGTGAAGATATTTACTATGGCCATGTAAGTACTTTATCAAAGCCTGTCCTACAACCTTCTCCTTCATCAACAATTCCACATTCAGCTTCAGCTGTATCACATAAAAAAATTCTTGTCCCTTTTTTTTTGAGTATTGGCCAAACTCACACAGCTGTGAGTTCAAGGAGGCGTGGGTTACCATCTGAACAAGATAGAGAAGGATTTAGAAGGGGTAATAGGAGAACCGGCCAAAAGTACATCTTAGCACTCACATTTCTAGTGACTTGCTTTCCCTCTAGTTTGAAAAGAAAGCCCCAGGGAGGTAACTCTTTGTCATTATCTGAAATGCATTTCAGTCCATCTCAGTAGAAGGGCATTCTTGAGAAACCCTAAGAAATATTTGAATTAAAGTGGGTTCTGAACACATCTGACGTGGTTTGATCGTCTCTAATTATAGCTGCTGCTCTGTGTGTGCGCTTGGTTTTTGCAGCACAGCGGGAGTGACTGTTTCACTCGGCAGCGTGTGTGCTGCCTGCCAGGCCACCCCTCTCTTCATTCACTGGATTCTGATGCTATGTTTAGAAGCACCACCCATCCAAATTATAACAGGCTTCATACTTTGCATTTAGATTCCAGGAGTTAAAGCCAATTAAAACAAGTGCCTCAGCATCCATTTATTTATCTATCTATCTATCTATCTATCTATCTATCTATCTATCTATCTATCTATCTATCTATCTATCTATCTATCTATCTATCTAGTTATCTATCTATCTAGTTATCTATCTATTTATCTATCTATCTAGTTATCTATCTATTTATCTATCTATCTAGTTATCTATTTATTTAGTTATTTGTTTATAAACTGAATTTTAAGTTATTCTCTTGAGGGAATCTTTAGTGAAATCTATTTTGGTATGGTACATTGAAAATGCGTTTATTAAAAAAGGCCTTTTTTTTTTTCTTTAAGAAAAAAAAAATAAATCTGGTACACTTCTCATACAGTTGATGCAATTTCCCCCTCAAGTATTAATTTAGCAGGAGACAATGTTTCTTAAATGTGGGTTTGAAGAGAAGGAAAGGAAAGAAGTTCAGACATGTGCCCTCTTCATTCACACACTAACAGTGGCTGGAGTGATACCTGCCTCCAGGACAGAGGCAGGGGGAGTAAATTCATGTGCGTGCAGCCCCCTTCCCATCTGTGCTGAAGTGTCATTTGCCCCTGGTTATTTTTGTGTGTGCAAGATGAGGGTTAAAGCACTAAACTGATTCCTCAAAATTAAGCTCAACACCCAGCTCTGTACCAGATTTTCAGTGTGGATTTAGACAAGCTACTTCACTTCTCTCTCTGAATTATGCATCCTGCATAAATCTGTGATAATGAAGCGTTTTATGCAAGATTGTTTCAGTCTTGCATATTTTCAACTACGATTTCTTCATGAAGTTTAAATAATCTCTTTTATAGGCACAAACTGACACAGCAAATGAGGCAAACTATTATATATCTCCTGAATGAATATCTCTGTTCATTCACTCTGGAAACAGAGGAAAAGCACAGTGTAGTTTGTGACTAATTGCAAACAAAGAGACAGAGCAAAAGCTTTGTGAAAGACGAGAGAACGCCAGAGAAAGTTCACCTTAGTCCAGCAATTCTGGACCTCTTCTAAGCATACCATGATCAGAAAAACCTCACAAGGCTAAATTCCACCACTTGGTGAAACCAAAATGATACTTTGATGTTTATTAAGGAATCTGAAAAGCCATATGCCACAAAGCAGTGCAGGTGGAATTTGTGCTGTGTTTCTGGGGGCAGAAAGACGAAAGTGCAAACTCAGTCTACGACGCCTCAGAAGATCATAATTCAGGAAAGTGAAGACATAGACAGCAGATTAGATAAAGTGCAGAGGTTGCAACTGTCAACACAGAAATAACTGAAAGTGAATTTGAGGTAAGAGATATGAAGGATGAACAGCTATTAATAATAATGAGACATTGAAAAAATCCCACAGCCGTCGATGGAAGAAATCTGAGTACGTAATGCTATTAGAAGGATTTGTAAAAATAGTAAGATATGTTTGCAATGGATGTTTCTCAGTCATGTTGGTAGAGTAATGGAATATAAAATGTGAGTTTCTAGAGATGGTTGCATTGGAGGTCCATAAGCAAATTAGATTTCTGAAGCTAACCAAAATCCGTGCCAGAGGAAAAAAACCTTACAGAAATAGCTGAACTGCTGTATCAGGTAACTGCAGTGAGATTACATCCGATACAGCATGGAAAGCAGAAACACTTGCACACATCAGTCAAGAGTGGAATGTGGAGTGGATAAAGCTCAAAGAAAGTAAAGAATTTAAGCTAGCAAAAAAATAAAAAATAAAGTTAAAAAAAAAAAAGGCAAGAAATGAAAACACTGTGAAGCCCATTTACTCTACTGGTGCAATTATAATTTTTAGTGGGCAGGAATGATTCCCCCCCCCCCCCCCCCCCCCCCCCCACAAATTTTGACAAAAANAGTTAATGCGCCCCCCCCCCCCCCCCACCTCCAGAGTCATTCTGTCTGGACAAGAATATGAAGGAAAAACATTAATAGTGCAGACTCAGCGGAAAACATACTATGCTGTCTGGCTTGAGTGATAACAGATTTGTTTTCTTCCCTGAAGTACAACTGGAGGAAGATCAGTGTGGCTGATAGCTCCCTCTTCTCTCCACAGTGAAAAGTTCAAGAAATCTATTCACATTCATTTGGGCAGCTCTAACCTAATTTACAGTTCACAGGAGAAACACAGTCTTGAGGTCTGTGGTAATGGGTTGGACTTGATGATCTTTGAGGTCTCTTCCAACCTTGGTGATACTGTGATAATCAAAAGCCCCAAACAAGCAAAGCAAAAATTCCTTTCCTTTTCAGTATTAATTAAAAACCCACAGGGTATCATTGCAGTAAGTTTTAAACCAGCACTACCATGATTGTTTGAGAGGGAGCACTAAATGGTATACTGGCCCTCCTTCTTGTTCCATGGACTTTCAGCTTTCAAGTAACTTGAACCTTAAGAAATGTAAAGGAAACTATGCAATTTTCAAGACCAAGGCAAAATAAAAAATCCCCCTATGAAATATTTATTTCACAGAAATACTTCTGTTTGCTTCTGTTCACTGAGAACCGGGAGAGCCTTACCAAAGCAGCATGACTGGGGTTTTTTTCAGGTGTAAATAATCAAATCTAGAATCCTAGAATGGTTTGTATTGGAAAGTACCTTTAAAGGTTATCAAGCCTGGCCTCCTCCCAAGCAATAAAGAGGGGCATCTTTAACTAGATCAAGTTGCTCAAAGCCCTGTCCAACCTGAACTTGAATATAAGGCATTTGACTCTGTCCCACATGACATCCTGGTCACCAAACTAGAAAAACATGGACTTGATGGGTGGAGCACTCACTGGATAAGGAATTGGCTGGATGGTTGCACACAGAGAGTGGTGATCAACGGCACAATGTCCACCTGGAGACCAGTGACAAGTGGTGTCCCTCAGGGGTCAGTGCTGGGACCAGTGCTGTTTAACATCTTTGTCAGTGACATGGACAGAGGAATGGAGTGCACCCTCAGCAAGTTTGCAGATGACACCAAGCTGTGTGGCACAGTCAACTTGCTAGAGGGCAGGGATGCCATCCAGAGGGACCTGGACAGGCTGGAGAGTTGGGCCCAGGCCAACCTGATGAAATTCAATAAGGCCAAGTGTAAGGTCCTGCACCTGGGTAGGCACAATCCCGAGCACAACTCAAGACTGGGTGGTGAATGGCTGGAGAGCAGCCCTGAGGAAAAGGACCTTGGAGTCTGG
>VWZE01000950.1:421250-443773 GCA_013396675.1 Eubucco bourcierii
CAGCCTGGAGAAGAGAAGGCTTTGAGGAGACCTGATAGTAGCCTTCCAGTATCTGAAGGGTGTCTACAGGAAGGCTGGGGAGGGACTATTGACAAGGTCTTGCAACGACAGGACAAGGGGCAATGGGTTTAAACTGGCAGAGGGGAGATTTAGACTGGATGTTAGGAGGAAGTTCTTTCCAGTGAGGGTGGTGAGGCAGTGGAACAGGTTGCCCAGGGAGGTTGTGGCTGCTCCCTCCCTGGAGGTATTCAAGGCCAGGTTGGAGGAGGCCTTGAGTGAGCTGTACTAGTGGGAGGTGTCCCTGCCTACTGCAGAGGGTTGGAACTAGATGATCCTTGAGGTCCCTTCCAACCTTATCATTCTATGATTCTATGATTCTATTTCTAGGGATGCAGTTTCTGCTACTTCTCTGTGTAACCTGTACAGGTGCTTCACCACTCTCATTCTAAAAAAAATTCTTTATACTTAGTTTAAATCTCTCCTTTTTTAGTTATACCTCTTTTTTTTAATTTTATTTTTATCTTTTTTTTTCCTGTTTAAAACCATTACCCCTTGTCCTGTCACAACAGGAAAATTTCAGGAAGCTTGGTGGATGGCTACTGGTCATTGCATAAGAGCATCCCTCTCTTTGAGGGGTGTGTGGCTCCCCTTACTGATCTCTTGGACAGCAAACAGCTACACTCAGACAGCAGGTCTAGCATGGCTCTGAAATTAGACCACTAACTTGCATGTCCTGGTTATTATTGCTCCAATGAGCAGCAGACAGAACAGCTTTGCAGGCCACCCTGTTAAATGGAATTCAACGATGTGTCATTTACAAAACCAAATGATTTTAAGACGATCTTCCAATGTGCTGAATGCCTCTTGCAATATTCATACATTCTAATTTGGGAAAGGGATTTGCGCACGCCCGTGACCCACAGCTCTGCTCCTGTGCTTAAAGACAAAATTCCTGAAATTGGTATAATGAGATCTTTAATTCTTGCAGGGAAGGGGAAAAAAAAAAAAAGCATATATTTAAATTGAAAATGTTGCTAAAAATGTTGCTGTCTTTTTCTTATCCCTGCACATTTTTAGCTAAGCACAAGCAGCGTTATTACTGTGTGTGATGCTAGCAAAATGTGCATGCTTTTTGGAGGGTGTAAGCTCGTGGTTTGTTCAAATAATAACAACTTTTCAGTTAGTTTTATGAAAGATGATAATTTTCTCTGAAGAATTAGCTAATTTTTTTTTTTTTTCTACCCTTGGTCAACTTACAGAAGTTCATGAACGTGATGCAAAATTTGGCATGACAGAAGTCATAATCTATTGACATCATTCAAAACTATACCTGAGTGTAGTCAGTTCTTCAATGACAGGGGGACTCTATCATGGATAATGCTGTTTCTCTCTTTATTTATTTCCATAACAAGTTGAAATAATAGAAACTGATTTTCAGTTATTTACCATTGTGCTGGTTTGAGGCTGATTGGAATATTTTAATAGAGAAAATTATACTATAGGCTGTGAAAGGGAAACAATGGTGATGTCTACTTCACTCATAGGCTTGCTGAGATGTTTAAGAAAATAATACAAAACAAAGATAAGCCACTTGGGCTCAGACTCTGGGGCACAATGTCTCGGGCTGTCTAGCAGCTTCTGGCCTTCTCCTCTCTGCTGAGTAACTTCACTAACCACTTTTCTTCTAACCTCCCTGGCCGATCCTCCAAACTCACCTTGCACATAAGCCAGACCTGGGGTAAGGTAGAGGGGTGGGGAGAAGGTGGAAGGGTGGTTGAGAACCCCTCCTGGGGTCTCTGATTTCTGGGGTGTTGTGTTTCTGTGTTACCTTTAACTTGTATATCTCTGTAACTATTCCTGTCTATAGTGTATATCTCTGCTTGTACATTGTGCTGAGCTGTAAATAGAGCTTCAGTGCTTAAGTTCCAGCCTGCTGAGCCTAGTCTGGGTCATTTTACAAAGTGTGTGGGGGACAGGGAGCTCCCAAACCATCACAACCATCTTAAGAAAAAATGTGTGTTAGAAGTCAGGTGTGAGAGTTGATATGTATTTTAATGATTCATATTCCTAGGACTGGGGGCTTTTCTCTTCCTCATTCATTTTGGTACATTGAATTTGCTTAAATTCTTTACAATTTTCCGCAGCTTTTATAAAAAAAATAATTCGAATACAAATTCAGTCTGAATATTCAGAGGCTATATGATGCTATTAAGCAATTTGAAGTCTGCTGCTCTGTTATGTGGCAACCAAGTATGAAGGAATTGCTTGGAAAAAGTTAAAGATCAGCTAGAAGTCTGAGGAACAGAATCAGTGATTTATGAAAATGCAAAGTGACTTTTACTTCTGTTCTCTTCCTTCTCTTGCCCCCAAAGGGCTCCTGTTTGATCTCTCAGACATATTTGTATTCTATCTTCCCCTTTTTATGCCTAACTGCAGGGTGTTTTTTGGCATTTTATCCCAGCATGTGTGCCCTTGCCCATCTTCCAGCCTCTGTTCATCTCCAGGCTCAATGAGTGCACTGTTTGTAGACAGCAGTGTCTTTCTCTTTCCATGCTGTATCTCATCCCACTCTCCCCCCTGGGTAAAGAGGAGCTTGCTTTGCAAGCAAATCTTGGAATAGTGCTTAATCTACTTTAGCCTTCACATTGGAGGCACATTGTGACTTTTGAAACATCAAACCACCATTGCCCTCCTTCTGGCTTTCTTCTGTGAGGTCTCCTAAATACCAGCTCTCTAGAGTTGCTTCATCAACATTTCTACAGAGATATACCTCAAACCTTCCAGAACTTGCTACGGGAGTTTAGTGGGTCTCTTGGACACTTCTTCTCTCCATCAGTCCCCATTTCTCTCCCATCTAATCCTTTGACAAAAATCAGCATCCTTCTGTGAGGAAAACTCTACAATCTGTCTCTCTGCTCCAAGGTCTGTCTTGTCTGTCTTTAGGATCAACTTCACTAAACCTCAGATGGCCCTCCAATGTAAATAAATCTTCTATTTAAATGCAAATTTCTATGTTGTAAGTGTAAATGATGAGAACTCTTTTTGTCCTTGCATTTCTTTTGCTTTTAAGGATAACTCTCCATAAATATTAACACAACAGGTTTTTTTATGTATAGCTTTAATTTTCCTCCTTGTAGCTTCTATTTCCTTTTGGTTATAGTTACTAACTATACTAACATTAATTAGTTACTAATTAGTTAGTTAATTAGTTACTAACTAATTAACTAACATTAATCCACATGTTGACTGACATTGAAACCTTAAGTGATCTTACAGTAATGGTGCATTTCTTCCTTTTCTCTTCATATTTATCTGTTGTCTCTAGCTTTATAGCTAAGATTTGTCTACTTAGGAAATTAATCTAAATTAGCCATTTGTATAATTGTATAGCAGATTAATTTGTTTGCACAGTGTCAGCTTATGCCACTTACTGAAAATTTAAATGGCTTTAATTTGATTCGGTTTATTCCACTCTCTGAACGATCAACAAGGCTGGATTTGTATTAATGCTTGTGAGCTTTTCAGAAGAATCATAGAATCATAGAATCATAGAATGGTAAGGTTGGAAGGGACCTCAAGGATCATCTAGTTCCAACCCCCTGCCATAGGCAGGGACACCTCCCACTAGTACAAGTTACTCAAGGCCTCATCCAATCTGGCCTTGAACACCTCCAGAGAGGGAGCATCCACAACCTCCCTGGGTAACCTGTGCCAGTGCCTCACCACCCTCACTGGAAAGAACTTCCTCCTAACATCCAGTCTAAATCTCCCCACTGCCCATTTAAACCCATTGCCCCTTGTCCTGTCGTTGCAGGACCTTGTAAATAATCCTTCCCCAGCCTTCCTGTAGGCCCCCTTCAGATACTGGAAGGCTACGATAAGGTCCCCTTGAGACCTTCTCTTCTCCAGGCTGCAGAGCCCCAACTCTCTCAGCCTGTCCTCATAGCAGAGCTGCTGCAGCCCTCTGAGCATCTTTGTGGCCCTCCTCTGGACCCACTCCAACACTTCCATGTCCTTCCTGTGCTGAGGGCTCCAGAACTGCACACAGTACTCCAGGTGGGGTCTGACGAGAGCAGAGTAAAGGGGCAGAATCCCCTCCCTTGCCCTGCTGGCCACACTGCTCTTGATGCAGCCCAGCACTCGGCTGCTGTCTGGGCTGCATGTGCACACTGCAGGCTCATGTTGAGCTTTTCATCAACCCAGACTCCAAGAAGAAAGTTTTAAACATGAGCAATGAGAAGCAGAGGTTTGCCTAGGGATGTGTCACAATGTGTAGCCAGGATTTAGTACAGCAAAATGACTGATGAGGCAAGGGACAGGATATAGCATAGAAGGCTGAGTTCTGCCTGAGAAAACTGAAGTTCTGGCAAGTTAAAAGGTGGTAAATATAAAGCACATTGAAATAAGTATCTGGTCATTTGAAATCTGACTATAGTGTGTTATGTGATTATTGTTGTGACAGAGAAAGTATAAAAGAAAGTATAATTTGATGTAGTGTGAGAGTATGATACCTGAACCTGTTGAAATGCAGATGCAAAACGTCTCAGAGATTAAGATCACTGTCCATTGTCCATCACTGTTCAAATAAAAAATATGTGATGGTTTGGGAGTTCCCCAGCCCCCCACTTTGTAAATTGACCCAGACTAGAACTCAGGGGGCTGGAAGTTAAGGACTGGAGCTCCATTTACAGCTCAGCACAATGTATAAGCAGAGATATACACTATAGACAGAATATTTACAGGAATATACAAGTTAAAGGTAATACAGCAACACAACTCCCCTCCCAGAAATCAGAGACCCCAGGAGGGGCTCCCAACCACCCTTCCACCTTCTCCCCACCCCTGTACCTTACCCAAGGTTTGCCTTATGTGCAAGGTGAATTAGGAGGATCAGCCAGGGAGGTTAGAAGGAAAGTGGTTAGTGAAGATTAACCGACAGAGGAGCCAGAGCCAGAAGCTGCTAGACAGCCCAAGCTGCTCTCCCAGCAAGAGACAGAGACTCACTTATCTATATTTTGGTTATTTTTCTCAAAACACTTTTTCTCGAACCCTATGAGTGAAGTAGACATCATGATGTTTTCCTTTCACAGCCTAGAGTGTAATTTTCTCTATTAAAATATTCTAATTAACCTCAAACCAGCACATTGAACCTGTTGAAATGCAGATGCAAAATGTCTCAGAGATTAAGACCACTGTCCATTGTCCATCACTGTTCATCATTTGTTTGTCGATTTTTCCCACATGATTCAAAGAACTCCACAGGTATATGGGCTGTACAAAATATCTTCATTCTGTTATCCTATACCATAACAAAACACTTAAATTTCAAGTATCCCAGTAGCAATAATGAAGCTCTTACTAGAACAGTACTTGGTGATTGATCTTTCACAGTCATTTTACCAGTTTAGGAATATAAGACTTATTGAAATTTATCTTACCACATGAAATGTTATACCTGCTAAGATAATCTTCTGACTTCTTAACCACTAGAGTTTGTAATGTTGGTGTGCTGGTTTGAGGCTAATTGGGATATTTTAATGAGAGAAAGCAGATGATTGGTTGTGAGAAGAAAATAGTGATGAAGTCTGTATCATTCATTGGCTTGCTGAAAGGGATAAAAAGCCAAAAAGTAAACAATGTGTCCCACTCTGTTCTGCTGTGCTGCTCCTCTTTGCTTTTCCTTCACTCTGCTGTAATCTCTCCACTAACAAAGAACAAGGCAAGATTTGCTGGTTGGTTTTGTTTGCCTGTCTGGGAGAGCAGAGAGAGAAAGAGAGGGTAGAGAGGGTAGCCTTGAGCCCCTTCTGGGCAGTTTTCTTTGTCTGGGAGGGGATTTGGATTTCTGTATTATTTCTAATTTGCATATAATTGTAAATACTTGTAAATGTATTGTGTATATATGCTTGTACATTTTGCTTTGCTGTAAGCTCAGCTCCACCTTCCTTCCAAGCCGTCTGAGCTAGTCTGGTAAATTCCAATATCAGGGGGCAAGGGTGGGAAGGAAGATCCTAATGCAACCGAGTCCTGGGCTGCATCAAGAGCAGTGTGGCCAGCAGGGCAAGGGAGGGGATTCTGCCCCTTTACTCTGCTCTCGTCAGACCCCACCTGGAGTACTGTGTGCAGTTCTGGAACCCTCAGCACAGGAAGGACATGGAAGTGTTGGAGCGGGTCCAGAGGAGGCCACAAAGATGATCAGAGGGCTGGAGCAGCTCTCCTATGAGGACAGGCTGAGAGAGTTGGGGCTCTTCAGCCTGGAGAAGAGAAGGCTTNACCAGGTTGGAGGAGGCCTTGAGTGACCTGTACTAGTGGGAGGTGTCCCTGCCTATGGCAGGGGGTTGGAACTAGATGATCTTTGAGGTCCCTTCCAACCTTACCATTCTATGAGTCTATGTTTCTGTAAACAGAAGTTGTTCACTTAGAAGAACATGACCAAGAATTGTGTGGGTTTTGGCCCATACTGATAACACAGCTGCACCATGTAGCTATGTGTTCACAATATAACTCGACACTTGAGGAGTCGTTCTATTTAAACAAGCTTACTTTTCTGACAGCTATTCTAACGTTCTCCTGTGTGCCATCTAGAGGCTGATTTGGTCAAACAGCCCAGAATCCCTTGAGGAGGTAATGTAGCAATTTCTGTGAGAAGAGAAATTTGATTCTTGCCATATTTGAGTTGTTCAATGGAAACAGGGGGTTGGAACCTTACCGTTCTATGATTCTATGATTCTATGATCTCTATTCCCCTTGTTCTCTACACACAGACACAGACCGCCCCCCACCCCCATATTTTTTGTACTTTTCCACTTGCTTACTCTGGTACAGCCACAATGTAGGAAACAAAGCAGTCAGTGTTTCAGATGGAATTTGGAGGGGCTATTGCTGGAACACACTGACATACCACAGAATCACAGAATTAACCAGGTTGGAAAAGATTGTCAAGATCTTTGAGTTCATTGAGTCCTACCTATCACCTAACACCTCCTAATTAACTAAACCATGGCACTAAGTGCCTCATCCAGTTTCTTTCTAAACACCTCCAGGGACAGTGAGTCCACCACCTCCCCAGGCAGCCCATTCCAATGCCAGTCCCTCTTTCTGTGGAGAGCTTCTTCCTAACGTCCAGCCTAAACATGCCCTGGCACAGATTGAGAATGTGTCCCCTTGTTGTCATTGATTGCCTGGGAGAAGAGACCATACCCATCTCTGTGCTTGTGGAACCCTTTTCCTTTCTCCTGCTGCTCACAGATGGGTCAGCTAAGATAATTTTTTAATCCCTAGTTTCTTAGATGGCTATCTGCTTGTTCCATGTAGACTAGGATATATTATTGGTCCTCAGCTTTTAGAGGCACATCTCCAGTTTCAGCCTGTGACTAGAGAATGTCTTTGTATCTCACTGTGAATGTTATGGTAGATCTGCTCAGAATTGTTCAACTTTGCCCTTGATTTCTTTTTTTTTTTTCTTTTTTTTTCTTTTCTGAATAGCTCTTCAGAGATTGCAACAAATTCGCTGATAACTTCTACCTGACAGGTAGAAAGTGCCAGAGAAAGGACACCTGCCTTGAGCTTCTGCAACTCTGTATTTAGGATGATCAAAAACTGAAAATTTATGTCTGAACCAGTCACAGCAGGAAGTTGAGCTTATGCTTCACAAATCTCAAGTGAATCCTTGACATTTCTGGTCTGAACCCTTTACAAGTACATTTTTGTGAAAATGTACAGAATGTTGTATTGGGAGTAGTTTAACTGTAGCTGTTATCAGAGTTATGGCAACGACTGACTCATATTGTAAGGGTGAGCCTGGTGGCAGATTTCTTTGCTGATAGATATATTCAACAGTGTCTTCTATAAAAAAACAAAACAAAACAAAACCAAGCCAAACCCCAAACTTTTTTTTTTCTTTTTTTTTTTTAACAGTAGGTAAACTAAAATTAACTCCACAGTGTGAATTTGAACCCATTTCAGAAAAAAAACCCAACAAAACACATTTAAATTAATTTCAAGAAAGCAGCTTGCTCAAATGCTTCGTTAATTTAATATCAAAATGCTCCTTTACTCTATTCTGGAAAAGTGAGGTGAAGAAATTACAAGTGAAGATTTCCCTTCTGGTTTGTAAAGAGATGTATTTTGATTTTTGTGAAATTTTTTTTTTCCTCTGAAGCAGTTCACTGTGTTGAGCTGGTTCTAAATATCAGTACTAATCAGCAGATACACCGTAATTAATAATTAATGACCCAAATGAATATTATTGCTTTACAAAACTAGAATTACTTTTGAAAAGCTTGTGTTTTTATGGTTATGCATATTTTTTTTAGCAAGTCAATCAATGTTGACATGAGCAGAGACCAAACACTGTCATTAAAATGATTTAAAAAAAAAAAAAAATTAAATAAAGCCATGTTTTTCTCCTCTGAAAGTAGTCCAGAGGAGGGCCATGAAGCTGATCAGAGGACTGGAGCAGCTCTCCTATGAGGACAGGCTGAGAGAGTTGGGGCTCTTCAACCTGGAGAAGAGAAGGCTTCCAGAGGACCTGAGAGTAGCCTTCCAGTATCTGAAGGAGGCCTACAGGAAGGCTGGGGAGGGACTATTGACAAGGTCCTGCAATGACAGGACAAGGGGCAATGGGTTTGAACTGGCAGAGGGGAGATTTAGACTGGATGTCAGGAGGAAGTTCTTTCCAGTGAGGGTGGTGAGGCACTGGCACAGGTTACCCAGGGAGGTTGTGGCTGCTCCCTCTCTGGAGGTGTTCAAGGCCAGGTTGGAGGAGGCCTTGAGTAACCTGTACTAGTGGGAGGTGTCCCTGCCTATGGCAGGGGGTTGGAACTAGATGATCCTTGAGGTCCCTTCCAACCTTACCATTCTGTGATTCTATGATTTTTCCAGAGAAATGCCTGCATAGTTTTCTGTTTCTTTGTATCTTCCTTGGGAAAGGAGACTAAGCAGAAGGTTAACTATTTTTATGTAATTACCTATCACAGTAGGTGATCTTGCTGTGGTTTTTCTTCAAGTTCATTTTGAATTTATGCCTCTCAGAGGATAAAACTATTCCATTGATTGGTACTGTAGGTACTAACTAGTATACAGCTATTTTTTTCCTCCTTGTTCTGTAGATGGTGGCAAAAGAGCCTTGAAGAGGCACAATGGTTTTGTGCATTGACTATTTCCCTGTTTTGTTTTGAATTTGGTAAGTTTAAAAGCAATGCTCTCTCTTGTTGGTATCACTACAATGCATTTCGTGGGGAGGAGAGATTTGCTGAACAACGTTTAAGTAAGTGAGGAATTCTTTCCCTTGTGTCTATTCATTATGCACATTTAATTTTGATGATCTGGCTGCCCAACTTTTTTAAACAATCTTTTTGGTCATGCTTTACTGTATTTATTAACAGTGTTTTTTGAGCACATCAAAGGAATTATAGTTGTGTATAAACAGTAAAAATTGTCCAGCAGCATGGCATAGGTTTGAACTCTTTATTTCAGTGGCTCTTGACTTTCGGCCAGTTTTTTATTGGGTTTCATCTGTAGATTGCACTTGTTTCTGTTCCTTTCTTTTCCTTTCCAGGGATCTTTCATATTTGCTATGAGCCACTTTACCTTTTGATTAGAAAGTGTGTAGACTTTCCTGTGTTTTAAGTATTGAGCCTATTAGAAATGGCATTTTCTCTGCAGAAGTTACAGCACAAGTGCAAGGTGTGTAGCCTCCTCCTTTTACCCCACAGCTGCGCCTTAATCCAAGTGAAGTAAAATGCCTGTAAGAAAGTGAAGTCTTTCTTCAATCTTGTTTGGTAGCAACTTTACTATATTTGACAATGCCTGTAGTGATCTCTAGGGTGCTAAAAATGCGTGCTCAGCTGCAATATGTGTGGGTTCTTTAGAATTTTGGCATGTATTTGATGTGGATAGCAACTCAGTGAGGTGCAGACCTCTCCTGACTCCATCATCTCCCAGCGAGTCTAAAAGCAGGAGCAAAAGGCAGCACCAAATTCTTACATCATCATCTGAGCAGATGGTCTCTCTTCACAGAAATGCCTCCTAATGCCTACTGATCTTGGTAAGGGCTGCTAAACGTTCAACATTTCTGAAAATCACAAAGACTTAGCTCTAGCATCTCACCCATCTAATCCAAAAACGTTGCCACAAAAAGGAAGTAGCTTCTATCACCGTCTGAACAAGATACACTGTAATGACCTCAAAGTATAACAGTTTGAGTTCCCCACTCCTAGTCTTAGTGATATTTTCAGATCAGAGATCTCTCATTTTAGAAAAGGTATTTTTTACTTTGAGATTAACATGATTAAGGTTACATTCTCGGGAAGATTCCTTGGGTGTTTAAAGAGCTCTGCTAGTGGTGTGATGCTCCAGCTCCATTTCCTGAGCTCAGCAGAAGGCTGTATACAACTTGTGCACATGAAGTGGGTTAAACACTGTACGTTGCGTTGGCATCCTTTCTGAACTAGAATGATGCCATCCCCAGCATCAGATCACACATCCTTTGGTTTGGGTGTTTCAGTAAGGAATTTGGGTCCTCCTGATCATGGTGATGGGGGAGCAACCAGAGAGGGTGGCTGTAAGGATTCACACTTGTAAGGATTCACACTTGTGAGGCAAGCAGTCTCTTTTCCTGAGCTGGAAGAAGTCCAGAGCACTCCAGCCCAACAGACTGTGAAAAATCATGTTGAGGAAATTATGATGGGGTAACAGTTCTCCCCCAGTTCTCCCAGTTTAAAACTTCCATAAAAGTTAATGTAAATGACTGCCTATAACTGGAAAGCCAGCAATATGGCTTGGAAGAGTGGCTAATACAAACCCCAAAGAAAGCTGGTGGCAGGACAGTGCCCCTAGCTTCCAGAGAGCAGTCCACAAGCTGCAGGTGTGAGTTTGGAGCTGTTGCCTTTGAAGCAGAAGCCAAACCAAACCAAAAAGGAAAAAAAAAAGAAACAATGGGGAGGGTTTTCCCTAGTCCTGCCCTCTGATTAAAAAAAAAAACAACCAAAACCAACAAGCCTCAAAGCAGCTGGTATTATTTGAAACTTCAGTTTTGATTCTGTGTGAATGACAAGCAAAATAGGGAGGAAAAGGGGAACACTGGGGTTTTCACTTGCGAATTTGTTTAGAACAGAGAACAAATTTCACACCTGAGATGAAAAAGCAAGATATTTAGGACTCTTTAGAATGCTATCTTTAGATATGACATCTGTGTGCTATCTATATGAAACTCTATTAGACTGTATAGAATCATGGAATCATAGAATGGTAAGGTTGGAAGGGACCTCAAGGATCATCTAGTTCCAACCCCCTGCCATAGGCAGGGACACCTCCCACTAGTACAGGTCAATCAAGGCCTCCTCCAACCTGGCCTTGAACCCCTCCAGGGAGGGAGCAGCCACAACCTCCCTGGGCAACCTGTGCCAGTGCCTCACCACCCTCACTGGAAAGAACTTCCTCCTGACATGCAGTTTAAATCTCCCCTCAACTAGTTTAAACCCATTGCCCCTTGTCCTGTCATTGCAAGACCTTGTCAATAGTCCCTCCCCAGCCTCCTTGTAGACCCCCTTCAGATACTGGAAGGCTACGATAAGGTCTCCTGGAAGCCTTCTCTTCTCCAGGCTGCAGAGCCCCAACTCTCTCAACCTCTCCTCATAGCAGAGCTGCTCCAGCCCTCTGATCATCTTTGTGACCCTCCTCTGGACCCGCTCCAACACTTCCATGTCCTTCTTGTGCTGAGGGCTCCAGAACTGCACACAGGACTCCAGGTGGGGTCTGACGAGAGCAGAGTAAAGGGGCAGAATCCCCTCCCTTGCCCTGCTGCCCACACTGCTTTTGATGCAGCCCAGGACTCGGTTGCTTTTTGGGCTGCATGTGCACACTGCAGGCTCATGTTGAGCTTTTCATCAACCCAGACCCCCAGGTCCTTTTATATAAACAAACAAACAAACAAATATATATATATATATATATATATATATANCAGCAGAAGTAAACTTGAACTAAATGCTCAAAATGAAGCCTGCTCTGGAATATCTGACACTACACTTCCAATCCAAAAAACCAAATCCTAGAAGTTAAAAATTCACTCAGGAAGCATAAAATAGCACAATTTAATATTAATAATTAATAACAGCTTTCAAGTCTTGTTTTTAAGAATTATTTGCAGCACAAAGCCCAGATTTATGCCTCCTCTCCGAGTGCATGTTTCCAAACAGGGCATTTATGAGCTGAAGGAACAAGAGTGGAAGAGAAGTCAACTTTTGTTCTTGCTTTCTTTGGCCTGATTTACAACCTTAAACTGCCCAAGTGAGGTAAAGTGGCTGTTAAAAAAGCTGATATTCTGAAAATAGAGGTATTCTGGTAGACAAAGAATACCATAATAGCAAAAAATTTATGTTTCACAGTCAGAAACTCTGGTGGTAGCTGCTAAGAAACATCCTAGTCAAGGTGTCTGACCTGCCCATTGCCATATAGGAAAATTAGGTCTTTAGCTTTGAGTGTCTGGTTCACATCCGTATTAAATTCCTGGTGGAAGTGGCATAAATTCACCACTTGCTTAAATTCAAATCTGCAAAAGACATGAGTCACAGGTATTCCTTTCCCCTGCCAGATGTGGTTTCTGAGTGTTGCATCATCCATCTTCTCAGGGCTTTGTGTTACTGTACCCATCTGACAGCAAAGCAGGAGTGAGATAAAAGGACTTGGATTCACTGGACCTCTGCCTCCCCAGTGGAGCACATCAAACCCAGGCCTTGTGGGATTTCGACTCCTAGGAGATGTGGTAGCTTCTTGGATTCGGACACAGGAGAAGGTTGTGGTGCTGTACCTCTGCAGATTGCAGATGACTGCTGGCCATGCAGGTTCAGGAAACCCAAGCACCACTGTGCCTTACTCAGCCTCAGGTCTGCCAGTTTGCCAGGGACCAACCTGACTGACAGAACGGAAGCTGTTATGGACCCAGGATTTCCTCTTTATGGACTGAGTTTCCTCTTTAACTCGATCAGAAGAACATGGGCAACCCCAGACCTGGGCACCTTCATCCACCAGGGTTGTCATGAAATTAACTTCAAATGATTTGCTGAGCATTTTCCTCTTGATTTTACCAGCACGTTGTCCCGCTTGGTTTGACAGCTGCCTGCTGGCAACCCTCCTCTCACATGGCATCTCCTTTCTCTGCCTTGCCAGCTCAGGACTGTGAAATCCTCTCCCTACCTGCACGCTTGCAGCAAGGCCCTTTGTAGAAGCAGATGTTCAGCTTGGATCGTGGAAGCGAACATAGTTGGGGTAGCCAACATCAATGCAAGTGAGTGTGGAATTGTAGGGCAAAGATCTAGACCATAACAGCTATATTTTGAAAAAAATTATGAAATTTATTTTAATACTGGTGAGATTATATTTATTACTAAATAATAATCTAGAGCTTCAAGTAGTTGCTGAAGGCCAGATTCTCACCTGGTACACATTTCTATTGCTCCAGTAAAAGCAGTATGTCTGTTTCTGTTATCAACACCTGAAAGATCGGGTTCGGAAACTTGGGTGGGGGAAAAACAATTAGCGTTATTGAACAAAAGAAAACAAAAACCCACAACAGGAAAAAAGAAAGAAAGAAAAAAGCAAGGAACCAGAAAGGACTGTGCAACACTGTTCATGAAGTCTGCACAAAACACCCCTTTGGCATTTCTGTTCACTAGAAGAAGGAACCGAGTGGATTACCGAGAGCTCACATTTGTCTCTGCAAATTCTTTTGCTCCTGGAACTCACAAGACACTCTGAGAAAAAAAGACATCAAAATGTATTAGTGAAGTATATAGAGATGTAACATATCTTGATCAATTATGTAGTCAATTGCATTTAAATGTTGAATTATTCATGTTCCTTAAATGTGATTTGCCAAAAATATTCCCATAGGGTACTGGTATTTCACAATATGTTGTTTAGAATCAGGAGATGAAGGTCCCAGGTTAAGCTATTCACTGTTAATGAAAACACCACTCAGCATATACGGCTTGAAAATCCATTGTTGATTAACAGCATTCAATTCTTAATTGTCTTTTTACCAGTTCGGTTGAAATCATTGACACAAAATACATCGTTGAACTGCTTAATCAATCATTGTAGAAAAATAGAGGTGTTTGATAGGGACATTCTAGTACAAAGTTTATGTGAAGCTTCCCTTTGAAAGCTTTGGAGGCTTCTATTTTTTTTTTTTTTTTTAAGCTTATATTACAAAAATGAGATTTGGTAAACTTTACAGTCCGTACTACCTTAATACCAAAGACAATAAAATACAGGGGGAGAGAGAGAAAGAGACAAACACACACACACACCTTAAACTTTAAGTGCCCTATTCACAAAAATATAGCTTACACATGCGCATGCCCCAGCGGCAGAAAGTCTTTTTTCTTTTTTTTTTTTTTGTGCTAAAGGACACAAAAAAGATTTAATTAGGGCCCTGAGCTGCTGTTCTAATTAACTTTTTTTGTGTGTTTTTTTTTTGTTTGGTTTTTTTTTGTTAAACTGCAGCAATGAATTACACAGAGGCCCAGTAAATTACAAGAGCAAAAAGCAGGTTTCTCCTAGGAGGAATTCTTTGCTTTCAGCTCATGCACCTTTCACTAGGACCCGCATGCACAAGTGGTTCATCATTGCCGATGATGTGCTACCCCTGGCTCTTCTGCTATAAGGCTTCTTTTTACCAGTGGAGCTGTGGAGTCACTCTTCCTTAAAAATGCTCAGTACCCTTCAAAGGTAACCTCAAGAATGGGTGGTGACAGATGAACTGGAGCACTTGGCAGCTGCTGATGCCAGGACAGAAGAATGAGTTTTGAAATGTCTGCTATCTTACACAAGTTAAGTGTAAGGAACCTTTACTGAGTTGGCAGAATCAGCCGTCCCAGGCGGAGGGAGAAAAAATACGTACTCTACACTGTTCCTTACATCATGCTACTTTGTGAGAGCCTTTCAGGGAAAATGTTTGGAGCTGAAACAAAGACATCTTTACATCCAGCTTGGTCTGCCAGCCTGTGGTGAGCAAGCAAGCCTTTCCCAGCACCCTACTCTGCCCACCCAAGTGTTAAGCACAGTTAAAGGACCTGCAGAAAGCCCCACTGATTAGCGCGCTCTGTGAAAATTAGCAAGGGGTAGTTGCTTCAGAAAAAGGAAAACGAGAAAGGAGATGTGAATTTAATGGGAAAGCTATATCACAGTGCAAAATTTCCACCTGCCCACTAAGGTTCTCCTGAGTTTTCTATTTTAACATAAATGTTTCTGTGAAGAGAAAAAAAAATCTCCTTCAGACCCTCTTCAGTGTGTTCTTCCTTTCCAGAGTAGGCAGGTATAAAAAAACAAAATTAAGGCTGCAGCTTCTTCTCTGTCACTGACAGAAGCACTCTTCTTAATGGGCTTGAGCAAAAGCCCAGTGAAAGCAATGCAGTCTCTTTTCAACAGGTAGTATTTTATGCACACTGGGCCTGACTGAGTGGTCCTTAGCACTGGGCAATGCTGCATCATACGGGCAGCCCCTTAGGGTGCCTGTCCATGCAACTGTGACGGTGCACATCGGCTCTCCTGCTTGCAGGAGCGTTGCCGTGTAAGCTATGGAAATTATCACTGCCCCCCATTCATTGGAAAGTTGTCATGTCGAAATGTACAGGATTTACACTGATTTACAACAGCCAAGGAGCTAACCTAAGGTGAAGAAAGTCATCAGGGAACCACTCTCCTGAGCATGGGTGGCAGGAACTGTGTGTATAGCTGAGATACCCTGTTGAAGCACATACCCAGGGATGTTTCACCACCCATGACTCTGCCGGACTGGCCAAGCACCGACACTGTCAACAAATGGTTTTCATTGATTATGATGTCAAATGAAATTCAGTGGTTTCTTTCCCTGTTGAGTAGCTAAAATCTACTCCCTAAGGTGCAACGTTTGGTTTTCAATGGCTTTTGCTGTTTCTATAGCAAACTACTCTGCTGTAATCCTGTGGTTTGGGTTGGGGAAAGGGAGAAGTTTCCCTAGATATTGCACATAAAGGGTAAATACCTTCACATGAAACATGCTTGCTATATTAAGAGTATACAGGAAATTCTGGTTTGCCATGAGCTTGCCACAGCCTAAATTTTAGGTTGATCTGCCAAAAAAAAAAACCAAAAAAAACCCAAACCCGAAAAACCAGGAATGATTTGCCTTATTCGTAAACATTTTCACAGTATATCAGTAATTATGTTACAATTTCTTTACCCTGCCCTCTTCCAGACTTATGGCTTTTTAGAGTCAATAAAATGATCTGTTTTGCAAACAGTGAGGTACTCTAAATAGCTGCCAGTCTGGTACACTGAAGAAAATGTCATGCACTAGTAGAGTCATAGATATAGGGGGAGAAAAAAAAAATCAATATTGCAATCCAAATATTAGAAGACAAATGCCTACTCAATGGGTAGTTAGTTTTTGCATCCCAATATTTCTAGAACTCTGTTTCTAAGCCTACATTAATTACACATATATGTACATTATTTAGAAGTTCTTTACTACAGTACTTTTGTACATGCAGTGTTTATTACTAAATGTGAAGCAAAAGAATTACATAAGGCATATGTACAGTATCGTACTGGGTTGCAGATCCCTCTGCTCACCTTTGTGTTAAAGCTGCAAGGCCCATTTCACAGAGCCTTGTCACTCAGTATATGAAACTGTTCCTGTTCTGAAATATATAAAAAACTGGAGCCAAAGTCTATTACTTTGAACATTAATCAGTCTTTCCTTTTAAATCTCTTATATGCATTCCCATTACAGTTTGTTGTTGTAGATGCGAATAAACCTGGAGGTCTGAACTCAGAGAGGTGCCAAGGAAGCCAGCACTCATTAGCAAGGTGGGGATCAAAATTGCACCATTGATAATGGGTATTGCAGCTTTAACCCAAGCCTTTGCTTAGTCTGTGAATTTCTTGAGTTTAAGTTGGGCAGGTAGATATTTCGCATCTTAAGTATCTATTTTCCCAGAATTGAGAATAGCAAGAAAGAAGAAAAAAAATAAACCAACCAAAAAAACCCAAGCCCAATGTATGTTGGAGAAAGAAAGGGGGAGCAAAGAGTGAGACAATAAAGGAGGTGATGTGGCTTTTACTTCTCCAGTAGTTCTACACTTTGGACTCATTCTCCAAGTTGGCCACATCACCGTTTCTTTCATTTTGGTCTTCTTGATTCTTTTCTTCTTCTTCAGTTTCCAGCTCAGCATGCTGGTCCAGCTTGCTGGAAACAGACCACGTCAGGGGCAGTTCTGCTCGACTGGCCATCTCTGCTAGCTCTTTGGCACTGTAAACTGGTGTGTTGGTCTCATATGTTTCATGAAAACTGTTGTAGTCAACTTCATAAAACCCATCCTCCAGAGTGAGGACAGGGGTGAAACGATAACCCCACAGGATCTCACTCGTAATGTACGAACTTCGAGCTTGGCAAGTCATTCCTGTAACAGAGAAGGAAGAAGTACTGTAATAAGGATCTACTGATTTCCCAAATCCTTTTTTTTTTTTTTTTCCATACAGGCAGGGAAGTGTATGCAAAAAGGCACATGCCAGAAAATACCTAGGTTTGACATCATATAGGATTGACTTTAGAAAGCAATTTTACAAGGTGTAACCTGTTTGACACTCTTTCCTTCTCTGCATGTACTTGATAATAAGTGATGGGCCTGTGAGCAAAGGTTAACATTTCTTTACTGAATGCATTTCTTCTCCCTGTATTTTGTCAACTAGCAGCTTACCCACTGATGAGTCTCAGATGGCATATGGAGAGTGTACATGGCTTGCACCATGTCATTCCCCAGTATGACACAAACCCACGCTGCCACTTTCGGCGTTTGCCCAGGCTAGCTGAGGAGCTTAGACAAAAGCTTTTTTCTGCTGGAGCCAAATCCTAAGCCTGTGAACCATAGGTTGACTTGGCTGCCCTAGAGGTTGGAGATGCTGAGTTGTGCCACTTTGAGGTTTGGGCTGGTGGCCTGTGCACAAACATCGACAAAACTCCTGAAGGACATTGTGATATAGATGGATGAAGGACATGTGTGATGTTTAATTCAGATAGCTGGGGCCAACTTCTTTGTCACTGACTTCTCAGCTCTGCTGAACCTCACTGTGGGAGCTGCTGTAGAGAAAAAAATCTGCAAGGTACTACATTTTGTTAAGAAGAATAGAAAAAGGTCATTTCTCCAAGTGCAAAGTGTAAGCTATTTTTTTCTTGGTGAAGAATCACCTGCTCATGGCAAGGATCTGTTAAGTGGAAAAGCTGCCCTATCCCAGACAGGCAACTCAGGTAAGAACTACAATAAACCATTAATACTCAAGAATGGAAGGGGAACCCAAACATGCCAGGGAAAAAGTGAGAATAAGTGAATTTAAGAGGCAAAAGCATAGTGCAAACAAAACGGGAGTACATTTTCATTTAATGTACATTATTGCACAGTATTAGTTATGTGTTACAAAGCAAATTTCATCTGTAGTCATGTTGAATACCTAGCAAACAGAGCTACATAACTCCCAGACATGCTTGCCACACATCAGTTATTTAGAAGGTTATCATAAGCAATTAAAAAAAAAATTTTGATTAATTTGGGGGCACAAATGGTGCTCCATAGAAATGTGTATTGTTCCTTCACGCTGCTGGCATCATATAAACTCAAGTGGAGAGTCTCAGAAAGAGCAATAATTGGTCTCTGATCTTTTTCAGGGCTTTGTAAACTGCCCTGGATAGTTTAGCCCTTGTTCTCTTGAACCTCCTCCTGGAGTTTTCTCTTGAGGGGTGAAAAGTGCAGTTTCTTGGTACTGTGTCTTTTTCACTTAAACATGAGTTTAGCTGTTACCACACCGTGGTACTTCAGCTCTCCTCCAGCATTTCTCTCCACTCACTGCAGTGTCTCAAACCCTGCAGTGTTGATTGTGGGAAAGTTTCAATGTGGAATCTGCTGCATTGTACCTATCAGCTACAGCCAGGTAGAATCAGGACCACGCTTCTACTGTACTTACTGAATTTGATTTCTCTTTGCTCATGCCTGACAGAAATACTTGAGCCTTTGTTTGTCTTGATTTCACAGGACAGAACATGTTTGCTTTTCAATTCTCCAGTAGTGCACAAATGGATTTATAAACATCTTACCATTCTTTTGTTCGTTTTGCATGTTTGAAGGGCAGAAGGACATGATACCATGCAACAAAATAATCTATTATGAAATTTCTTGTGTGATTTTCAGTCTGAAGGAGATTTTCTTTCCCAAATAATTACAGAGGGAGAGGAACTTGGCAGCTCACAGAACACTGTACACATGAGAAAATCATTAGCTCTACAGCAACTTCCCCAAGGGAATATTTGCTGGTTTTGCAGTGCTCTTCTGGGCAGACCCAGAAGTGTGGATGCAGTATTGAATAGGATCTCTCTGACCCAGGATGAAGGCATCAGCAGGCTGGGGACACAAAGGGATAGCAGTAACCCACACTGTCAGAACGTTTCGCTTGATGTCTCAGACACCTCTACAGGCTGATCTCTGACCAGCTTCTTTGCTGCTCCTCAGTGGAGTGCCAAAACCTGTGACCTCTGGATGGTGTCTCCAAAGAAGCCATTCCTAGGACTTGTGTTTTTCTAAGCTTTTTGCTGCTAGTGGAACTTTGGGAACTTTGGAGTTTTCATAACAAGGACAATGAGATTAAGTAAAAAAAAAAAAAAAAGAAAAAAAATCCCTTTGAAACAGTATTATCTTGCTGTGATCAGACCAAATACTCAGTGATCCTGTTGCTTTGGTGTGGAAAAATCTGTTTGATTGGTAGGAAAGAGGAGAGCACTTTTCTGTGGAAGTCAAAAAAGATTAACTTATTATGCTCATTAAAAACAGAGTCTCATCTGAAATTTTGACCTGTCTCAGTGTTTAATTTAGCCTCCCATTCAGCAGTGATTTGATACCAATTCCTTTTTTTTGCAGCTAGACAAAGTATTTTCAGAATTAGAATGAAAGATTTGGGATTTTAAAAGCAAGTTAAGTTGAAATAAAGGAAAATATTTTATCTAGTGAGGGATGTGTATATGAGAGACCTTAAAGGTCTGAGAAATCTAATACAGAAGAAAAAATTCTAAGTGGATCAGAAGAATTCCAGATTAAATTGTTCCACAGTTGCAGAGATCCTTGAAATAATTGTCAGTGTGTCTGCATGGCTCTGGAAGGACAGAAAGATTTCTGCAGTTCTGCATGGTGCAGCTTTATCAACCTCTGCCTGTGCTGGCTTAGAGGTCTTCCAGCTCTATGTTCACCAGAGGTTCTGGATTGTATTTTCTGATTTTGGAGCTTTTTTATATATTATGGTGTAATTTACATGTTTCATGATACTCCATACTTTTAATTGTCCTGTTAAAAGGAATGTGCCTTTTATGACTTGCTGTAAGATCTGAACGAAGTCTTGGTTGACAGAGGAGGCTGTGTCTTGAGTGAGAGCATTGTAGGATTTGAGCATCTAAGTGCTGCTTGGTTTATTCAGTAATTGTGTGGTTTATATGTAACCATAGATCTGTTGCACAATGTCTCTTAAAATGATTGTGGTTCAACGTTTTGACTAGTGTCTCATTTTAATTGGATCCCTTCAGGGTGGATGAGAGCTGGGGAGCCTTTAGAGCTACTTAGCTCAGCATTAATTGGCCTTTTTCAAAATAAACCATGAAATTAGAAGACCCAAATAATTAATTCTAAATTAATTAAAAGTATAACTGGAAGGAATGATCTATTTGAGAAGGAACATCGGAGCCCAGGAAAAACCTCGAGGCTGGACTCTCAGGCCCTGCTGTGACAGGCGTGGAGCAAAGCTGGGGCAGCGGGTGGTGACAGAGGAGCATTCCTGCTAGGCAGGGCAGCTGCTTGCCCCTGCCTGTCCTGGCACGGCAGCTCCACAGCTTCCTGCACCATCTGTCCCTGCTGCCATGGGGTGATGGCAGTGGCAGGATTAGGTTGCAGAGCAATGGGCTTGTGCTTGCACCTGTTCACCTCACTGCACGCTGTACTTTAAATGTGCTGTGAGCTGGTGAGACCTCTGATGGTTACCCTCAACTGCTATCTCACTCCTTTAAATGCAAAGCATTTTTAATGAGTGCTAGTGAGCCTTTGTATAGGTTGCAGCTTTCTGTTAGATCTTAAAGGCAGCATTTCAGTCTGTTTTATGTTTCCACAGACAGAGAGTTGTACAAATTCCTGATTGCTAGACAAGTGACCTAAGTAGTAAAATTATTTGCCATCTTACGTCACTGTGGGTTTTTTTCTTATATTTAATGTTCAGTCAGGGCTCTGTGGACTGTAACCAGCATTATAAGATTTGCCTGTGAAAGGCACACACCATGGCTGATACTGCTCCTATCGCTCCCTCACCCCTGTTCCTAGATCAGAACTATGCAAGGAGATTTGTAAGTTGAATTTTGATCCTCATTGTGTCAGACAAAATAAATTATGGGGATTGAGTAAAGGAGGGTTTTGTTTTGGTTTTTTTTTTTTGTTGTTTTGTTTAAGCAGCCAAGCTAACATGGCAACATTTTTATTGTTTTGCTTTTAAATGGGAAGAAAACTGGCTAACAGATTAGCTCCCTGTGTCTGAAATCAGCACATTCAGATGATCTTGTGTTGCTATACAACCAATGTAATTAAAACTTTAATTTATCTTCTAAGTGCTTATCGTTCACATTCAATAGGTGAGGACCTGAACTCCAGAGAAATGCTGCAGAGTGAGGAGTGGCTTGTGAGCAGGAGCCAGCCTGCTAAGCTGCTCTATGATTGTATTGAATTTGACACACAGCTGGACTCCTGCTGCAAGGTACCTGTCTGAGGATGGGGATGTTTTAGAAGCCACATCCGTGACATTATATCTTGTTTGGTCTAACATGGGACCATGCTCTGGTTTCTACTAACATGTGGGCTTTTCCCCTTCAAAGCAGAGGCTGCAGTGTCTAGGAGCCCTACCTGAATGAGCTGTGGACACTAATTCAGTGCACCACATCAGCAGTTTTCCTTGAAGGTAGAGTGAAAGGTTTTATCAAGCTTAAAGTTTGCACCATGCAGTCTAAGAAAATGACAGAATAATGCTGCTAAGCTGCCGCTGGCATGCAGGTAAAGTTACATCCCTACCTTCGACTGATTAGAATTAGTAACAACATCGATGCCATCCTCAGATTCATTACACTTGAAAAGTCACCCTATGCAGTTTTGAGGTTGCAGTTCATGCTGTCTATTGCTATTTATGTTTATTCTTTGCGCTGCAAGGGCTTGTTGTATTTCCTCACAGAGCACTTAAATGAAGCCTTCATGGTAGCTTGCACAATAATACATTGTGCCATGCACCCTTGCAATGTATTATTTCACTTTCTGATGAGAGCCATTAAAAAAAAAACAAACCAAACCCAACCAACCAACAAAAAAAAGCAAAAAACAAAAACCAAACCAACCCAACAAAAACCCAAACCTACAGAACAAAACAAAAACCCCAAGGCAAATAAAAGAAAGAGAAGCTATTAAAAAATCAGGGGA
>VWZE01000951.1:12172-26268 GCA_013396675.1 Eubucco bourcierii
TGCTTGTATTTCACTTAAAGTTATTTGACTCCCAAAGTAATGACTTGCTAACCAGTAACAATTGCTTGTATTTCACTTAAAGTTATTTGACTCCCAAAGTAATGACTTGCTAACCAGTAACAATTGCTTGTATTTCACTTAAAGTTATTTGACTCCCAAAGTAATGATTTGCTAATCAGTAACAATTGCTTGTATTTCACTTAAAGTTATTTGATTCCCAAAGTAATGATTTGCTAACCAGTAACAACTGCTTGTATTTCACTTAAAGTTATTTGACTCCCAAAGTAATGATTTGCTAATCAGTAACAATTGCTTGTATTTCACTTAAAGTTATTTGACTCCCAAAGTAATGATTTGCTAATCAGTAACAACTGGTTGTATTTCAATTAAAGTTATTTAAAAAAAAAAAAATCTGTTACTTTAATATATGTATGTTAATCAGGAAACAACATGACCAAAAAAATTACTTTTTCTATAGGGTATGAATAAATCTAGCATTTGATGGCTGGCAATGATTTCAAAGTTTGATAGCTTTTACTAACCAGTAGTATTTTTGGCATTCCTTAAATGGAGAATGTGTTAAATGACAGACATATTGAAAGCAGTGGGGAAATTGTATTTTATTACTTTGGGGAAATGCATGTAGTTCTAATTCCACTGTAGCAACAAAGCATGTGGCTGGATCACTCTTAATCTGCACTCTAAATTTGGACCAGGATAGCCTGTACTGTGCATCAGAACAGAACATCTACACTCAGAAAATGAAGCTGCAATTCCAGAATATGCTATTGTATTTCATAGACAACAAAAGCTACCTGGACAGAGGGCTGGAGCAGCTCTCCTATGAGGACAGGCTGAGAGAGTTGGGGTTCTTCAGCCTGGAGAAGAGAAGTCTTTGAGAAGACCTGATAGTAGCCTTCCAGTATCTGAAGGGGGCCTACAGGAAGGCTGGGGAGGGGCTGTTGACAAGGTCTTGCAACGACAGGACTAGGGGCAAAGGGGTTTAAACTGTCAGAGGGGAGATTTAGACTAGGTGTTAGGAGGAAGTTCTTTGCAGTGAGGGTGGTGAGGTACTGGCACAGGTTGCCCAGGGAGGTTGTGGCTGCTCCCTCCCTGGAGGTGTTCAAGGCCAGGGTGGAGGAGGCCCTGAGTAAGTTGTACTAGTGGGAGGTGTCCCTGCCTATGGCAGGGGGGTGGAACTAGAGGATCCTTGAGGTCCCTTCCAACCTTACCATTCTATGATTCTATGACATGCTGGTAAGGACTTTAAATAGCACCCATGAATTGTATTGCCACGGACACTAGAGTTGAGCTGTCCTTACTGCTGCATGACACATCCTCCTTTTGCTCCAGACATACAAGCCACTTTGAGAAAAAAGGCAGTTGATTTACTGAAGACCTTTTTAATGCACTGTAGATATTTAACAAGTAGACAGTCTGCTAACAGAACTGTATTCCCATTGTCACCTTGATGCAAATCATTTTACATGACTATTTTATTTTGCCAGTGTATGGAAATGGTATGACTCAACATTAACAGACCAGTAGATAGCTAAGTAGATTAGCATGTAAATAAGCAGACTGAGGAAACCCTGTTTTAATATTAGACATTACAAGGTCAGGATTGAATGACTCAATCCTCTCTGAACAAAAAGATATTTTTTTACTGTCTCCAGTTGTCTTTCACTCAGTTTTAGAAAGCACTTTGGCTAATGCTACGCAACCCCAGATAGAATCCAATGTGCTTATCTTGATGTATTTATTCTAAAACAGGAGTCAAAAGCTGCATGTCAAAACCATTATTTTACATTTCTATTGCACTTAGAGAATCATAGAATGGTAAGGTTGGAAGGGACCTCAAGGAACATCTAGTTCCAACCCCCTGCCATAGGGAGGGACACCTCCCACTAGTACAGCTCACTCAAGGCCTCATCCAATCTGGCCTTGAACACCTCGAGGGAGGGAGCATCCACGACCTCCCTGGGCAACCTGTTCCAGTGTCTCACCACCCTCACTGCAAAGAACTTCTTCCTAACATCCAGTCTAAATCTCCCCTCTGCCAGTTTAAGCCCATTGCCCCTTGTCCTGTCGTTGCAGGACCTTGTAAATAATCCTTCCCCAGCCTTCCTGTAGGCCCCCTTCAGATCCTGGAAGGCTACTATCAGGTCCCCTCGAAGCCTTCTCTTCTCCAGGCTGAAGAGTCCCAACTCTCTCAGCCTGTCCTCATAGCAGAGCTGCTCCAGCCCTCTGATCATCTTTGTGGCCCTCCTCTGGACCCGCTCCAACACTTCCATGTCCTTCCTGTGCTGAGGGCTCCAGAACTGCACACATTACTCCAGGTGGGGTCTGACAAGAGCAGAGTAAAGGGGCAGAATCCCCTCCCTTGCCCTGCTGGCCACACTGCTCTTGATGCAGCCTAGGACTCGGTTGCTGTCTGGGCTGCATGTGCACACTGCAAGACCTGAGTATCTCAAAACACTCTACGCATTATTAAATTCAACCTCACAGAACTTCATGCAATATTGCATTATAAATACATGAAAATCACACAGTAAATAAAGATCCTGAGTTCAATTTTTATGATTTTTAAGAGGTCTATTTTAGAATCTCTTATTCTTACCCTTTCCCACAGGTGCAACTGAAATGCAGACATTTTAATTCAAGGTAAAATGTAAACAATTGAGTGGTATGAAAAAAATTCAATGTCATAGTAAATGACTGACTGCCACCTGCTGTGCCTGAAGATGTTTCTGTTGACAGATGAAATATCTCTGACTATAGATTGAACAAATTCTAAGATATTCTTGTTAAGGGAAAAAAACATAACAAAAATGAAAAAAACCCAGGCTTCCTAGTAAGTGGAACAATCATATTTCCTAACCATAATACTAAAGAATTTTCACATATAGACACTCATAAAAATCTTGATTTTAAAGGACTTCCTCAACTGTGCATTTTACTTACCAACACATATACTAGACTGCAAATGCAGAGTCAAATATGAACTTAAGAGTAAAGCATTTTTTCTTCTATCCTCTCCCCTTATTTCTTCAACTAAATAGCCTCACAGACCTCCTTATTGCTGTAGGTAAAATTTTTTAAAGAAGCCTTGGGAAAAAAATACTGTATTCTAGAGAAATATTAAAAAAAAAAACCTAATCCAAATTTCTGGCAGCAGGAAGAGTGTTTACTGTACTGTGAAAACTATTATACACTTAATCTTAGAAAGAATCTCATTATACTTAGAGCACCTGAGGTTTGAAATTCACACCTGAAAATTGTCAGTGATAGTAGCTTAGCAGCACAGCATCCACAAAGGATATTTGGCTATCAAGCAATTCTTACTTTTACTTGGCACTTCACAGCATTACAATATAAAATATCACAGCAGATCAGGGGGACGTAAATGTAATCTGCACTAAGCTTTTATGAATAAGTGTTAGTGTCTTTCAGCAAGGCTGCAAAAACTAAGCCAAAAATATCTGAAAGGAAGGAAAGTTATAGAATACAGACAGTGCCTATAAACCCAGTGGAAAGAAGAGATAATAGAAAAGATCACACACACAGTATCACCAACATTGGAAGAGACCTCAAAGATCATCAAGTCCAACCCAATACCACAGACCTCAAGACTAGACCATGGCACCAAGTGCCACGTCCAAACCCACCTTGAACACATCCAGGGACGGTGACTCCACCACCTCCCTGGGCAGCCCATTCCAGTAGCCAATGACTCCCTCAGGCAAGAACTTTCTCCTCACCTCCAGCCTAAACTTCCCCTGACACAGCTTGAGACTGTGTCCTCTTGTTCTGGTGCTGGTTGTCTGAGAGAAGAAGGTAACCTTCTCCTGGTTACAACCACCCTTCAGGGAGTTGTAGAGAGCAAGAAGGTCTCCCCTGAGCCTCCTCTTCTCCAGGCTAACCAATCCCAGCTCCCTCAGCCTCTCTTCATAGGGCTGTGCTCCAGGCCTCTCCCCAGCCTCGTTGCCCTTCTCTGGACACCTTCAAGCACCTCAATGTCCTTCTGAAATTGAGGGACCCAGAACTGGACATAGGACTCAAGGTGTGGCCTAAGCAGTCCAGAGTNGGCTGCTCTCCAGCCACTCCCACCCCAGGCTGTAGCTCTGCATGGGGTTGTTGTGGCCAAAGTGCAGCACCTGGCACTTGGATTTGTTGAATGCCATCCCCTTGGACTCTGCCCATCTGTCCAGGCGGTCGAGGTCCCGCTGCAGAGCCCTTCTGCCCTCCAACCCATCAATAGCAGCCCCCAGCTTGGTGTCAGCTGCAAATTTGCTGGTGACTGACTCGATGCCCTCATCCAGATCATCAATGAAGATGTTACAGAGGATGGGGCCCAGCACTGATCCCTGGGGCACACTGCTAGTGCCCGGCCTCCAGCTGCATGTGGCACCATTCACCACCACTCTCTGGGCTCGGCCCTGCAGCCAGTTCCTAACCCAGCACAGAGTGTTGGCATCTAAGGCACGAGCTGACAGCTTAGCCAGCAGTTTGTTGTGGGGGACAGTGTCAAAGGCCCTGTTGAAGACCAGGTAGACCACATCCACAGGCCTCCCCACATCCACCAGGGGGGTCAACTGATCATAGAAGATGATTGTGTGAACAGCCTTTATCACACTTAAAACAGTCACAAAAATTACCATGATATTGAGATGCAAGTTCTTATTTTTTCATGTTCTTATTCTTCTAGTCATGAAGAGAAATTTTGTATTAGATCAGTAAGAGAAAAATAATTAAAATCCCCTACAATAATGATTATCATGAGCTGTCAAGTAAACCTTTCTACTAGAATGCTTCCTCTTCAAAGTTTCTATTCTCTACTACTATTTTGACCCATTCTTTGTTAAAAAAAATAGTGATATTAGTCAAAATTAGTTTATTTTCTCTACCTTTGCCTTTTCCAAAGGGAAAAAAAAAAAGACAACAGTGAAACAAGGATAAGGATTCTAGTATACCTAAAATCAACAGGTTACACCTTTTTTTCAGTGACAACTGCTGAACAATAAAGATATGTGGATTTTTATCAATTTACTCCATAAATATATTTACAAAGATAACTATCTGAAATAGATGGAAAATTCACATTAGTCAAAGAAAAAAGGAACACATGAGAGAAAAGCCTGGTGTTTTACCATATTACAATACCTGAACCAAATAAAACCCAATCACTTTAGGTCAATTGTTCTCGAGTGCTACATCCAGATCCCAGCTGAGGGAGGATTATAAGACCACAAAGAATATTTTTAGCAGAAGTATAACCACAATATGGAAATATCTGTAAGTATCTTTAGTATTCCAAACAAAACAAGGTATCTATTTTCTAAATACTATCATGCATACCTACTATAACCTTACTATTTCATTATTAAGCTTCTTCTAAATTGCAAAACAAACAAACAAACAAGCTATCAAGTCAAACATTTTTTTTAAACTGCAATAAATATCATAGAATCATGGAATGTCAGGGGCTGGAAGCAACCTCAATAGATCATCTGGTCCAGCCACCCTACCAGAGCAGGATCACCTAGAGCAGATCACACTGGAACACATAACAGATGGTTCTTGAATATCTCCAGGGAGGGAAACCCCACAACCATCCTGGGCAGCTGGTTCAAATGCTCCGTCACCCTCACAAGGAAAAAAATCTTCCTCAGGTTCACATGGAACCTCTTATGCCTCAGCTTCCACCCATTGCCCCTTGTTCTGTCACTGGGCATCACCAAGAAGAGGTTGGCTCCACCCTCCTGGCACTCCCCTTACATATTTATAGACATTAATGAGATCACCCCTTAGTCTCCTCCTCTCCAAGCTAAAGAGCCCCAACTCCCTCAGTCTCTCCTCATAAGGAAGATGTTCAACTTCTTTAACCATTTTTGTGGCTCTGTGCCACAAAACATCCTAAGACTATCTCGATACTGGAATCAAGATTTCCAAAACACTGCATATTACTGAACAGGAATGTAGTAAAGGGAGAAATGGTTCACTCTATCCTAATTTTACCTGCTCCAGATAATGTAATGACAGGTTGATGTATTTGGCCTCTGTCAGTAAATGACCTCCAACTCCAGTCTTTGCAACACGCTCTGATCCAGCAAGGTCTACTAAGTGTAACTTGGAGCGTCGGACAATTGCAGATCCTGGTTCCTTGCTGGAGATGTGAATAGTGAAAATGCAGTGAGAACGTGATGAGGCTTGATTCATTGGTGTCTACAATAAAAAAAGAAGAGTCCCCAGTGTTCATATAAATATGTTTAGAATTTTATATACATATATATGTAATTTGTCAATTATTTATTTGACATATTATATGCAATATTTCACAATACGTGCTGGTTTGAGGCTAATTGGAATATTTTAATAGAGACAATTACACTATAGGTTGTGATAGGAAAAACATGGTGATGTCTATTTTACTCATAGGCTTGCTGAGATTGTTTGGGAAAAATAAATCAAAACATAGATAAGGCACTATCAGTGTGTCTCTTTCTGAGGGCACAGCTTCTCGGGTGGTCTAGCAGCTTCTGGCTCTGGCTCCTCTTTGCTGATAAATCTTCACTAACCACTTTCCTTCTAACACTCCTGGCCGATCCTCCTAATTCACCTTGCATGTAAGGCAAACCTTGGGGTAAGGTACAGGGGTGGGGAGAAGGTGGAAGGGTGGTTGGGAGCCCCTCCTGGGGTCTCCGATATCTGGGAGGGGAGTTGTGTTTCTGTATTCCCTTTAACTTGTCTATGTCTGTAACTATTCCTGTCTATAGTGTATATCTCTGCTTGTACATTGTGCTGAGCTGTAAATAGAGCTTCAGTCCTTAACTTCCAGCTGGCTGAGTTCTAGTCTGGGTCATTTTACAAAGTGTTGGGTAACTCCCAAACCATCACACAATATTGTATATAATTTGACAATTAAAATCACAGTATCACACAGTATCACAGTATCACCAAAGTTGGAAGAGACCTCAAAGATCATCAAGTCCAACCCGAAAATAATCTACCCTATTTTTTTAGTTACTGTACCTGTAATAAAGATGCAAGAACTACCCAAAAGGATTTACTTAGCACTCATATTCTGGCTAAATACTTGGCTAACTTTGACCTGGACAAATTGTACTGCAAGCAACCAAGCAACTATCCATGTTCCAAAATACTCTTAAGTACTCTTAAGCAAATAGCTGATCTTACTATACCAAGGAATACCAGAGAAAGAGGCACCTTGATTTGAGGGAAAGTTACTAATTCCTGAGCTCCAATAAGTTAGCAATTTCCCCACTGGTAAGCCCATTTATATATATATATATATATATGGGTTTTTAATTTTTTTTTTTTTCTGGATAGCTACCAGCATAACTAAGAGTAGAACTTTCACAAAAATCTGAAACCTTGTAGAAAAAAAACCTAACGTGGCAGATTTGGTACCATAGTTATGTGGCATGACAGTTTTCATAAAAGATTTGGCTTTAAATGTACTTGGAATAGCTACTGCCATACTTCCTTAACTAGGCATATGGAAATTCCTGGTCAATTTATAGACATGTTCAGCTTTAGTATGACTTTAATGGTGTTCCCTATTCAAAATGCAGAACAGAAAGTTTGAAACAGCTCTCAGATGTTTAATTTTCCATTTCAAATGATCACATTGCATCACACATGTACCTTTCTTTTACCTAAACATATAAAGTATCCCTTAAGCATCTAAAGCCTCCTTAGTAATTTTAATCAGTTGTTGAAAACATAAAAGAATTCCTTACACTCTTCATTTTATAAATAGCTAACACTTCAGAATATATATGGAGATTAAAGGTGTACCATACAAATAATACTTTCTTCTCTCAGGCAACCAGCACCAGAACAAGAGGACACAGTCTCAAACTGTGCCAGGGGAAGTTTAGGCTGGAGGTGAGGAGAAAGTTCTTCACTGAGTCATTGGCTGCTGGAATGGGCTGCCCAGGGAGGTGGTGGAGTCACTGTCCCTGGAGGTGTTCAAGGCAGGTTTGGACGTGGCACTTGGTGCCATGGTCCAGTCTTGAGGTCTGTGGTAATGGGTTGGACTGGATGATCTTTGAGGTCTCTTCCAACCTTGGTGATACTGTGATACTGTGTGATACTTTGGTTTAGGATCTATAACAAGTACAACTACGTTGTTATCAGGTCATAAACACCTGACCTGCAGAAAAACAGTACAGAAATAAAAAATACTGAGGTAGCAACTAAAGCTATAGCTATAAAGAAGTATTTAAAACAACGATTTAAAAATTCTGGTTACATTAACCTCCCATCAATACTTAATTCTTCTGGTATTCTAGAGCAATTGTCTAGGTATATCCTGTGATTCAGACTAGATATGCTATTGGTGTTTTTTCCATAGATCCACTAGATGACAAAATAACCTGCCCATTGCAGGTGTTCTCTTGTTAACCCAGAAAGGATATGTCTTAATAGAAAGACTGCAATTTGAATATTCATTTAGCAGGAGTTATATGAACAACTATACCTCTTGATTGAATTGCCTCCTCCTCCATATATTTTTTTTTCCCTGACTTAATAGTGCCAGCACTACTGAACTGGTTTTACAAACAGTTTCAAAAAAGAGTCTGCAAACCATAGCTATTTAACCTGGACCAGTTTCCTGATCCAGATGAAGTCCAGATGTAGAAAGCAGTTCTGCTGGAATAATTAATTGAAAATTGCAGCATGCAGCAAGTGAACACAAGTGATGTGCAGAAACAGTGTATGCTTGTAGTTGCTGGTGAAAATTTTGTAATGAAATAACAGAATCATAGAATGGTAAGGTTGGAAGGGACCTCAACAACCATCTAGTTCCAACCCCCTGCCATAGGCAGGGACACCTCCCACTGGTACAGCTCACTCAAGGCCTCATCCAATCTGGCCTTGAACACCTCCAGGGAGGGAGCAGCCACAACCTCCCTGGGCAACCTGTGCCAGTGTCTCACCACCCTCACTGCAAAGAACTTCCTCCTGACATCCAGTCTAAATCTTCCCTCTGCCAGTTTAAACCCATTGCCCCTTATCCTGTCATTACAAGACCTTGTCAATAGTCCCTCCCCAGCCTTCCTACAGGCCCCCTTCAGATACTGGAAGGCTACTATCAGGTCTCCTCAAAGCCTTCTCTTCTTCAGGCTGAAGAGTCCCAACTCTCTCAGCCTGTCCTCATAGGAGAGCTGGTCCAGCTCTCTGATCATCTTTGTGGCCTCCTCTGGACCTGCTCCAACACTTCCATGTCCTTCCTGTGCTGAGGGCTCCAGAACTGCACACAGTACTCCAGGTGGGGTCTGACAAGAGCAGAGTAAAGTGGCAGAATCCCCTCCCTTGCCCTGCTGGCCACACTGCTCTTGATGCAGGACATTTGAGGACATATTTGAGGCCATTTTGCACAATAGTGATGACATCAGCCTCACTGTACTGAAGATAAGTCAAAGCCATATCAATTATCACTACAGATCTAGCTATGGAAGCACAAATTAAAGGTTGCCATGAAAGAAGAAGGTATCATCATACTCCACAATAAGCATCCTTAAGCAAACACAAGTTTCACTATGCAGCAAAACTTCAAGTTTAAAAATTGTGCACTTTCAGTCACACCTGTTTAACTCAAGAGGTAAAGCAAATTAAAGGTATTAAAGAAAATCATTTCAGGATGCTGAGTTCTAAAAGCTCAGGGTTTTATTTGACCTATTAGATCTTTATTGCCTATAGCAATGCACTAGCCATAACTTGGTTTTGCATGTGCCAAAAAGAATCTGTTGGACCTGTTATCAGAAATTCTATTACTTTTCTCTCCACATTTTTTTTTTGCATATACAATTAGTGAAGCTGATTTGGAAGTTGTTGGATAGAGTTCCAAACTTCTATTTCTAAAGTCCTTCAGAGTAGAACTGTGCCTTAATCAACGCAGCAATGCTCCTTTTTTTATGACATGTTCTATCTCTACTTTGCAGTTCCTATTTAGAAAGCTCTATTAGAACTTTTGCAGGAAGTGTAAAGCAACAGATGTTTAAAGTGTTGTTATATGGGATGGGGATGTGATAATGAAATATTAATTGCATTCATAATCTCTGAAGCTTTGCTGCTTTTACCACACAAGCAGATGTAAAACATGGTAACAGGAATGACAATTTGTCAGCATCTTCAATGAATACTTTTTATTTTGCTATCTTCTGCATGGAACTACTAAGTATCAGCATTTATCTGTTCAGATTTGAAAACTGAAACCAGAATTCTCTGGACAGTGTCTCAGTGCCTGCTAAAACATTCCTTTAAGGACTCTGAGAGTCCATTTTGGTTTTGTTAGCAGTATTCAAACCATATGTATATGAAATCATCTGCACACTAATTTGATGTGATGAAGGGAAAAAAGAAAGAGGGGAGTGGCCTGGCTCTCAGCAGATGGTTGCTATTGTGAAAGTTATATATAGAACAACTGATGAGCTGCAGCTACTTACAAAGAATAACCTTTTCCAGGCATTTTGTGACATCATAAACCACATAAGCAGTCTCTGGACTCTTTGTGATATCACATGAACACTACAAAGGAATTAATGCTAGGTCATCTGTTGCTGCCTATTTGTAGCATGGGAGAAGAGGATTTCAACAACATTTCTTTTAAGTTTATGATTTGGTAAAACATCAATGGTTTATTTGACCTTGGAGGTACAAGAGATATTTCAAGTCACACAGTCCAATCTCATTTTTCTCCAAGGTGAGGATATAACTGTGTTTTCTGAAATTAAATAAATGGCACAGAAACTTTGTGACTTAAGCCACTACATCTGTTCATACAACATTTGCAAGAAGGTGGTTTCTACTTAAATAAGAACCTGTAATACAGCCATGTTGAAGAAGCACCTGAGTCAGACATTCCTGTCAAGGAATGCAAGGTCATGAAAGGTCCAAAAACTTGTTGAAGCCTAAATTATCTTTTTTAATTTAATTGTTAGCTATCTTGAATCAAAAATGTACTGTGGAAGTTCCTTTCCATACAAAAACTTATGTATTTTCCATATCCTTTATTTGTTGCAGCTTCCATTTTAAACAATATGAAAAGCTGTTTGAAAAATTATCATTAGGCTAAGAGAAGCTGCTACTATCTGGAAGGAGAATGTGTTGGTTACAGCTGCCAAATACACTCAGAGTAAATACAGAGGAGTTCAGGGCAGCTGGGACAAAAAGATTTCAGAGGTGATAAATGCAGTCATTCAGTCCATGCTTCCAACCGTCTCCACTTGGCAGTTTCTACAGTTCCAGGGGATTTTTTTTTTCTTCTTTGAATAAAAAAATATTTAGACATCAGTAGTGCATGGTTTTTCCTGTCTGACCAACTTAATGACCAGCCAAGACCTAAGCTCAAAAGGTTAATTCTTCATAAAGAAATGTTGTGCCAGAGGAAGTTTAGGTTGGATAGTTTTAGGTTCAGGCATATCAAGGATAAGAAGGTCATTAGCAGCAGTCAACAAGGGTTTACCAAGGGGTAAAACTGTGTTTAACCAACCTGATAGCCTTGTATGAGGACAAGCCAGGTGGAAAGATAATGGTATCACAGTATCACCAAGGTTGGAAGAGACCTCAAAGATCATCAAGTCAAACCCGTTACCACAGACCTCAAGAAGGTAGTGTGGTGGATGTTGTTTATATTGATTTCAGTAAAGCATTTGACACTGTATCCTCACAGCTAAACTGAGGAAGTGTAGTCTGGATGATCAGGTAGTGAAGTGGATTGAGAACTGGTTGAAGGAAAGAACTCCATGGTACAGAATCTAGTTGGAGGCCTTTATCTAGTGGAGTCCTTCAGCAGCTGGTGGCGGGACCAGTACTATTCAATATATTCATCAGCAACCTGGACGAGGGCACAGAGTGCGCTGTCAGCAAGTTTACAGATGACACAAAACTGGGAGGAGTGGTTGCCACACCTGAAGGCTGTGTTATTCAGTCAGCAAGGCCTGGACCAGCTAGAGAGCTGGGCAGGGCTAACTGAAATGGAAAACAACAAGGACAATTGTAGTGTGTTGTGTGTTCCATCTGGGAAAGAACTACACGACCATGAGTGCTGGCTCATGTATCCTTGTGGCCAAGAAGGCCAATGCCATTCTGGGGTGTATTAGAAGGGGTGCAGTTAGTAGGTCAAGAGAGGTTCTCCTCCCTCTCTGTCTGTCCTGGTGTGGCTGTATCTGGAGTACTGTGTCCATTTCTGGGCCCTTTAGTTCAAGAAGAACCTCAGGGAACTGGTTGAAAGAGTTCAGCGCTGAGCCGTAATGATAATTAAGGGCCTGGAACATCTCCTTTACGAGGAAATGCTTAGGAGCTGGGTCTCTTAAGACTGGAGGAGACTGAGAGGTGACCTCATTAACGTTTATAAATATGTGAAGCATCAGGAAGACAGAGCCAGGCTCTTCTCAGTGCTGTCTAATGAGAGGACAAGGGGCAGTGAGTGCAAGTTGGAGCACAGGAGGTTCAACGTGAGCATAAGGGAAAAAAATTTCCTTCTGAGGGTGACAGAGCACTGAAACGGGTTGCCCAGGGAGGTTGTGGGGTCTCCTTCCCTGGAGACATTCAAAACCCACCTGGATGCATTACTGTGTGACCTACTCTAGGTGATTATCCTCTGGCAGTGGGGATTGGACTAGATAACATTTCAAGGCCCCTTCCAACCCTTAATTCTGCAATTATGAAAAAATTCTTTACTGAAAGAGTGGAAGGCATCAGAATAGGCTGTCCAGGGAGGTGGGGGAGTTCCAGTAAGTGTTAAAAAAGCCAATGTGTAGACATGGCACTTCAGGACATGGTTCAGTGGCCATGGTGAGGAACCTAGTGAGGAACCTAGGAATGCAAGAAGTTGTAATTCATTCTGGAATGCAGCTCTAACATGGATAACATGACTTCTTGGCAAAAGTATCATTTAATCTCACAACACTCAAATCCTATTTTTCATAATTCATCCAATAACAAACCTCTTTGAACACTACTAGTGGCTTTCTAAATATATTCAAGAGAGTATTAACAGACAATAAAAATAAATTCAAAGGGAATGAGTCCAATTCAGAGGTCATAACTCAGTCCCCACAACTATCTTTAAATGTTAAAAACTTTTGGTCTTATTTGAAATACACATTTCATAGAATCATAGAATCATAGAATGGTAAGGTTGGAAGGGACCTCAAGGATCAGCTAGTCCCAACCCCCTGCCATAGGCAGGGACACCTCCCACTAATACAGCTCACTCAAGGCCTCCTCCAACCTGGCCTTCAACACCTCCAGAGAGGGAGCAGCCACAAACTCCCTGGGCAGCCTGTGCCAGTGCCTCACCACCCTCACTGGAAAGAACTTCATCCTGACATCCTGTTTATATCTCCCCTCTGCCAGTTTAAACCCATTGCCCCTTGTCCTGTCATTGCAAGACCTTGTCAATAGTCCCTCCCCAGCCTTCCTGTAGGCCCTCTTCAGATACTGGAAGGCTACTCTAAGGTCTCCTGGAAGCCTTCTCTTCCCCAGGCTGCAGAGCCCCAACTCTCTCATTCTGTCCTCATAGCAGAGCTGCTCCAGCCCTCTGATCATCCATTTAAAGATTACCAAACTTACTATTTGTCCTGTGCACACTTCAAACATTTTAAGTGATAAAGAAAATACTGTGTAGCATGCAGTTTATTCTAAATTTAAACAGTGGAGTATTATGCATATAAAAGACCATTTCCTTCCTCATTAAAATTAAGTAATTTCCATTAGTGGAAAGCCAACAGCTAAATGTGCATGCAATTGCACTGTTCAGACATATCAATCTCACAAAGATTTTACCATTTTGAAATCAATGCACGCCCTTGGGAGGCCAAAAGGTCCACCTTACTTTGCTATTTGAAGAGAAATAGTAAAAAACATACTAAAAGTTCCCTAAATCAGAGGTTCAGGTATATGATTTCAAACACGGTAATCACAGGATATTTTCATCACAAGAATTTAGTAAAAATAACTTTAGCTGAAGACCTTTTAATAGCATATGAGTGCACCCTCAGCAAGTTTGCAGATGACACCAAGCTGTGTGGCACAGTCGACTTGCTAGAGGGCAGGGATCCATC
>VWZE01000952.1:0-18964 GCA_013396675.1 Eubucco bourcierii
CTCAGCATTGTCAAAGAACCCAAATTTGTGGTGGTGAAACCATCCACGGAGCCACATATTAAAGGAATCTATCCTGCTGCCTAATCCAATGTCTCTGCCATCGGTTGGAATAATAGAAGAGAAGATTAATTGTGCCCCTGATCTCGTGCTGACATCACATGCAGGTTGACCCCCCATGTGCAGAGGCTACTTTCAATTCCTGCAACACCCTGAACAAGGTCTGGAAAAATAAACTCAAGATGTTCAGTATCTTTCACCATCTTCAGGCAAAAATGCCAAGGACACCAAGAGGTCTTTGGGATATCGAGGTGCTGTTACTCATCAAGCAGCCCTCTGTTTTCCCACAGTTTTGTTCCACATCTGAGTGGCTTTCAAGTCACTTGCTGGAGCTTCACAGCATTGAAAAATGCAGAAAGAGAGGGACAGAAGAGGTGCAAGAGGTTTGTTCTGCTGCTGCTGGAACAAGACTGTTGGCAGCCTCATGAAAGCTCTTTGGGAAGTGGGTCAGTGGCAAATCTTTGCTTATTCACAGGGATAATTATTTAGTTGGGTGAAGCAAGCCAGCATTAAGTCTCAAGATTCACGTGCCAGATATATAGTTACTGCTCATTTTGCATGAGGCAGACACAAAGCTCATGGCTCCAAATGAGGCAGAGTACTTAAAGATCCCTTCAAAGTGCCTTTCTGCAACTGCAGTCAAAATAGAACCACCCTTGGTCCAGCAAAGGAGAAAAGAGCTGAAGACAGGTCTGGCACTTGAGTGTTTCCTAATGTTAATTAATATTTCAATGCCATTTAAAAAAAACATTAGTGAGTGTTTTGTAATCTAGAGATTCTCAGATACTAGCAGAAAGAACAGTGGTTTATTAGGCAGCCAGAGGTCTGGATAATTGCTATTGAATTTTTAGCTAGGCGTTGCTTTAAAAATTTGCTTTTGAAAGATGTGCCTGAGAAATGTTGATGTTAATGCTGTGACCTGCATCACTTCTCCTGCAGCAGCAAAGCAGCTTGGCAGCCCCTGTTCATTTAAAAGGAATGCATTATGTGTTTCACTCCATGACCAGCTCTGTGGGGTTTGCCTACAGAACTGCTGTTCGTGGCATTACCTCTACAAAGCACATGTTCTCCATTTCTATAAAACTCCATGGTGCTTTCTTCTCCAGAAGGATCACAGAGTTATTGAGGCTGGAAAAGACCTCTGAGATCATCCAGTCCAGCCTAGGACCTAACACCACCTCCCTGGACAGTCCATTCCAGGCTCTAATTCCCCTTTCCAGCAGGAAGTCCTTCCTAACATCCAACCTAACCCTCCCCTGGCACAGCTTCAGGCCATACCCTCTCATCCTGGCACAAGTTGCCTGGCAGCAGAGCCTGACCCCCACCTGACTACACCTTCCCTTCAGGTAGCTGTAGAGTGTGCTAAGGTCCCCCCTGAGTCTCCTCTCCTCCAGGCTACCCCAGCCCAGCTCCCTCAGCCTCTCCTCAGCAGCCTTCTCCTCCAGTCCCTTCCCCACTCTTGTTGCTCTCCTCTGGCCCCGCTCCAGCCCCTCAATATCTCTCTTGCAGTGAGGGCCCAGAGCTGCACATAGAGCTGGAGGTGAGGCCTCCCCAGTGCCAGTCCAGGGCAGAATGACAGCCCTGGTGCTGTTGACCACACCAGTCCTGATATTGTTTGTTGGTTTATAGGCCTGAGAATTCTGTTCTTTCTGGCAGTGTTTTTGATCTGTGCCAGCTTTACAACTATTACCAGTGCAATTTCAAAGATCTCACATGGAAGTGTTGGACTGGATCTAAGAGTGGAGCGGGTCCAGAGGAAGGCCACAAAGATGATCAGAGGGCTGGAGCAGCTCTCCTATGAGGACAGGCTGAGAGAGTTGGGGCTCTTCAGCCTGGAGAAGAGAAGGCTTCGAGGGGACCTGATAGTAGCCTTCCAGTGTCTGAAGGAGGCCTACAGGAAGGCTGGGGAGGGACTATTGACAAGGTCTTGTAATGACAGGACAAGGGGCAATGGGTTTGAACTGGCAGAGGGGAGATTTAGACTGGATGTTAGGAGGAAGTTCTTTCCAGTGAGGGTGGTGAGGCACTGGCACAGGTTGCCCAGGGAGGTTGTGGCTGCTCCCTCCCTGGAGGTGTTCAAGGCCAGGTTGGACAAGGCCTTGAGAGAGCTGTACTAGTGGGAGGTGTCCCTGCCTATGGCAGGGGGTTGGAACTAGATGATCCTTGAGGTCCCTTCCAACCTTACCATTCTATGATTCTATGGCAAAGCAGTCCAAAGTGTGAGCCCAGAAGGTCAATGGCATCCTGGGCTACATCAAAAGCAGCATTGAAGAAGATCCAGAGAGAAGCACGGAAGATCCAGAGAGGTGATTCTGCCACTTTGCTCCGCTCTGGTGAGACCTCACCTGCAGTGTTGCATTCAGCTCTGGAGCCCTCAACACAGGAAGGACATGGAGCTGATGAAGCACGTCCAGAGGAGAGCCACAAAAATGATCAGAGGGTTAGAGCAGCTCTGCTACAAACCAGGCTTGAGGGAGCTGGGGGTGTTCAGCCTGGAGAAGAGGAGGCTCTGAGGAGACCTAATAGCAGCCTGCCAGTATCTGAAGGGAGATACAAGAAGACTGCAGAGCAGCTGTTTCCAAAGGGCTGAAGGGACAGGACAAAGGCAATGGCTTCAAACTAGAGCAGAGTAGATTGAGGTTGGTTGTTAGGAACAGGTTCTTTACTATAAGGGTAATGGAACACTGAAACAAGTTCCCTGGGAAGGTGGTTGTGGCCTGTGGAGATATTCAAGGTCAGGCTTGACAGGGCTCTGATCTAGTTGAGGATGTCCCTGATGACTGCAGAAGGGGTTGGACTGGATGACTTTTGGAGGTCCCTTCCAACCCAGACCATTCTATGATTCTGTGGATCCAAGCTCCCTGCAATTTAAGTTCAAGAGGCTTTTTGCATGCTTGTTTTCCCAGGGTACTTGATGTCAGTGTATTTTATTCTAAAGATCGTTTAATTAAAAGATAATTGCAGGAGGAATGTGGTACTAATTAACATATATGTGCTGCCACAAGGTGTAGCTTACTCCCATTCATTATGGACAAGAGTGTGAACTGGATCTCTTACAGCCATTCTGGAAACACACCTAAGAGAAGAGTATTGCTGGGACCTTGTGCCTGTCTGCAAGCAAAGCAAAAGGCAGTCCTGGTATCTACCCTGGCATATGTTTATTCTTATCTGTTTTTCTTGCAAACATACCATTGCTTCCATCTTCCCCTGTGGTCTGAATATTGCATGCAGGTGAGCTAAATGACTGAGTTTGCCCTTTGTGATAGAGGAATTGCATCCTACATTAAGAAGATAAAAGAAATCTGTGCACTATAACTCACATAGATGTTTCCTGGCTAATATATCAGCAAAAATATATGAAGAAACAGTGGAAACTCTTTCACTCTGTAACTGAAGCTTTGCAGTTGTGAATTGCTTTTGTGTTTTAGCTTTTGCTTTTCACATTAACTTCTTGCCAAGCTGCATGTAAGCCTCCTTTGTCTAGAAAATGCAAGCTTTTCAAGGGTAAAGCATTCCAGGGATTACCTGAAACCAGTCATAACAGTGCTATTCTTCTGGCATCAGGCCTATGAAAGTGGTTAGTGACTGAAATTTATGTCACAGAACACATAATAATTTGTTAGGAGAAACTTCACAGTGCAGGCATTTTTTTCTTCCTGTCATTCTGTTTTGTGAGGACTTATTATTTCCTGCAATGTCAGCCCCTGTGAAGAAGGGAATGATAAAATTTCTGCATAATTTTACTGAGAATACATTCATACTGCAGATGACCTTTGGAGTAAATTTGAACCATTAGATTTTTTTTCCCCACATATTTATAGCAGTGGCTGTGGATCTTTGCCAGCAAATCTTACAGGCTTTATCCACCAAACATTTATTTCTGGTAAAAAAACACAACAATTTGCACGTGCTGAGACTGCACATCACAAGACATCCTACCTACATCCAAAAGCCTCCTGCCAAGACAGGAAGTCCAGGAGATAGACAGATGATCCGGAGGAGATATCAGGGCCAGGTCAGAGATTGTCTTTCCCAGCAGTCTGTGAAGCCTAGGAAGAATCAGAAGTCTCAGTGGATGACAAGACAGTAACAGAATTCCCTGAAAGTATTTGGGTAATGTCTGAGACTGTCACTAGCGTCGCAAGTCAAGAGATAATTTTGTGAGTAAATACTTAAAGCCTCTTGTAACTCACCATTGCCTTCTGCCATAAGCAGAAAGGAGGTCCTTGAGTCCATCTAGTGGACAAGGGGCATATTGACCGCAGGTGGTATACTGACAGCAGGAACCTTCTCTTCCAGTTCAGTTGAATTCAATTAATGTTATATTATTACTAGTTATTTCTAGATCCTGTGTTATTATCTGTATAAAGTTTCCATGACTGTGCGAAGAACCAATTATTATTAAAATTAGTGGCTGGGGTGGTGAGAGTTCTGAATATTGAATATTAATAAACAATATTAATCTTTGAAAATCATATATCTCATCAATTACTTACCCCTCCATAACAGAGGGTGACAGAACACTGGAACGGGCTGCCCAGGGGGGTTGTGGAGTCTCCCTCTCTGGAGATATTAAAGAGCTGCCTGGATGTGTTCCTGTGTGATCTGCTCTAGGTGATCCTTGCTCTGGCAGGGGGGTTGGACTGGATGAGCATTCGAGGTCCCTTCCAGCCCCTGACATTCTGTGATTCTGTGATGTTTCTTTATCCAAGCTTACTAAAGGGATATTTCTCAGACAATGGGCTGAGGACTGGGTGGACACCCATGCCCAAAGAGTGGCTGTCAATGGGTCCGTGTCCAAGTGGAGGCCCATAAGAAGTGGAGTCTCTCAAGGATCAGTACTGGAACCAGTCTTGTTTAACATCTTTATCAGCAACACGGACAGTGGCGTTGAGGGCACTCTGAGCAAGTTTGCTGATGACACCAAGCTATGCAGTGTATCTGTCATGCTGAAGGGAAGGGATCCTCCTCAAATTTTTGTTGAACTCAGTAAACCTGTGAGTGGAATTCATGGTGCCTCTGCAGAAGCTTCATTGTAAAGCAAGAGACTGGATTTTCCTGTTTCAACCATGGCTTAAACTTCATGGCTGTTCTCGGTTATGTGAACGCAAAACATTGAGCTGGAATTCATGGTAATCACTTCTCTCCTCTCCACATAATATCAGTTCAGATGGATGGATTTTACAGGAATCAATTATATACAAAGACCATTTTTTTTGCATGAGGCGAAGTATGTGGAATTTAAAGAAAAACAGGAATTTGATTTTTGGAAGTAATGAACAGCTGAAAAGAGAGTTCAGAACGGAAGCAAGTATTGCATTAGCCACACACTAATACTGCTAAATACCAAACAGTGCAGTTATGCACTGACCCAGTACTTATTTTAAGCATCTGTTCAGCTTGAAACAATCTAAGGAATTTCACTGGAAGAGATAAGACTTTTTCAGCTGCTTCTTCCAGCACATGCAAAAAAATGAGATTGCTTCACTGGAGTTAAAGTGCACAATAAAACATACACCTAATAAACATGAAGAATTTTATGCATTTGCATGCATTTGATTGCCCAATTTTTCATCCCCTCTCCTTTCTTTCTCTCCTCCTTCTTTTCTCTAAGATAGATAGATAAATAGGTATAGATATATAGAGATGCAGATATATAGATACAGATACAGATATAGACATAGACATAGATATAGATTAAGATATATAGATCTAGATAGAGATAGAGACACAGAAACATTCAGCTTGGAAAAACCCCTAAGGACCACCAAGTCCAACCCATAACCCTCCTCTACAAGGTGCACCCTAAACCATATACCCAAGCACCACATCCAAGTGACTTTTAAACACACCCAAGGTTGGTGACTCAACCACCTCCTGGGCAGCCCATTCCAATGCCTTGCCATTCTTGTCTGTGATTTTTTTCCCCTAATGTCCAGTCTAAACCTATCCAGCAGCAGGTTGAGGCCATTCCCGCCTTGTTCTGTCTCCAATTACTTGTGAGAAGAGCCCAGCACCTACCTCTCCACAATCTCCTTTCAGGTAGCTGCAGACAGCCATGAGGTCTCCCTTCAGCCTTCTCTTTTTCAAACTAACCATCCCCAGGTCCCTCAATCCCTCTTCATAGAATTTATTCTCCAGGCCCTTCCCCAGCTTCCTTGCCCTCCTCTGCACTGGCTCCAGCACCTCCATATCTCTCTTGTATTGAGGTGCCCAAAACATACATATGTATATATATGTGTGTGTGTGTGTGTGTATACACACACATATATACATACATATATAAAATTCAGCACAAATATACTTTTGGATGATCATAATGAAACAAAAATTATTAGATTTTGCTGCATATATCTAAATTCCCATGTGGTACTTCAGATTTACACTGAAAAATATGCGTACCAGTAAGTTCCGGAGGTATGTACCAGAGGAGTTACTAAGTGGGGCAAACTCTTTGTAAAATTAACTCTACAGCTATGGAATAGCAGATATCAACTTCTGTAAACCAATACATCTTTTCCTAAATTATCTGACTGAGAGAGGGGGTGATCTTAATCTTTTACCATTATTTGATTTAATGTTAATTAATCTTTAAGCATGATTTGATTTCACTCATGAAATCATTGCATGTTGTGCAAGGATTTTACTGTTATAAAGAATTTAGGCAAGAAAGAATAAAATCCATTGCTAAAAAAGATAACTGTTAAAAGACATTTAATAGCTATAGTTGGTTATGGTTTGTTAATATTTTATTATCTCCAAAAATGATGTAACTTACTTTTACATATTTCAGGATATAATGAGAGCTTTGACAGGCATTGAAGCAGAGACAAAGTTCAAAATACTCTGTTGGTGAGAGTCACAGTTCAAAAAGGTATGCTATGCCCCTAAATGCTATGCCCCTAATTTTCTTGCTTTAAAATGCAACTGGGTTATACTTTTTGTAGACAGAAAGTTGTCACAGTGAACATGATGGGGCAAAGTAGCTTTGATTCATGCCCTGCTTGGTCCAGCATGCCAATGTACATCATGTGCAAAGCTGAGGTCCACAGTGGGGGAAGTCTGTCTGAGATGATAACTTTTATGATTAAAATGGTGTATTTTACAACAGTAGGAGGAAGTCAGGAACAGGATCAAAATCTGGGCACAAATGACAGCATGGTCTCTGCCAATTAAAATTAGATACCAACAACAGAAGATAAGAAGATGATCAAATATATATATATATAAACATTTCAAACACCCTGTTCGTTTTCTCCAACTGTGTCTCTGTTGCATGCTATAATTGTTCATGGTATATTCATATTCATCTACATGATCCTATTCAAAGCAGGCTCAGCTGTGAGATCAGACCTGGTTGCTCCAAGCTTTGTCTATACTGGTTTTACAAACCTCAAAGGACAGCAACTGTATAACATCTCTGGGGAGCCTGCAGCCTTGCCTGACTGTCCTCATGGTGAAAATGGTTTTCCAAATATCCAGCCGGAGTATTTTCTTTCACCTTATTCCCCTTGTCCTTTCACTGCCTCTGTCTTCTGGGTAACCTCTTGTAGGTACTGGAAAGCTGCTGTAAATTGCTCCTGAAGCTGCCTCTTTCCCAGGCTGAAAGAAGACCTGGCCCATTAACATCTTCTCAAGAGGCAAGTCCTCCAGGCATCACTATGCTAGACTTACTGCAGTTCATTGATTTTCTTCTTGCATTGGGGGACTCGAATCTAGGCACGAAATTCTAGATGTAGTCTGTAAAGCATTTGATTTTATTTGAATTAGTTCTTTGATCTCTCTTAGGTAGAAGCTTCAAAAGCACTGGTGCCAGCACAAGGCTGGCGAGGGCAGGAAGAAGGGCACAGCTGCCCCTGCTGACAGTATTGTGCGCTGACAACAGCTTAGCTCTTGGCCAGCGTTAGAAAAGATCACCCTGGGGCTCTTCTTGCATTTACGAGGCTTTTCTGTCACTAATGAGCCTCGGGTTCCCAATTTCTGTGCAGCCACTCCCGCATGACCGTTGTATTTCAAGAAGAAAACCTCAGGTGGCAGCAGCATCCCAGCTTTAGTAATCGGTCCTGCTCTCCCTGCAATCCATCCTTGCTCCACCAGTCCTTAGAACTTGTTAACAAGGGGACCTGATGCTTAACAACTTTATTAACGAATCATCAGCCTAGTGAAGAGTGAAAGTGTTCTTTTCTGTCTGGTTTAGGGTTCTGCAAGATCTTATTTGGAAGTTCTGGATCCATGCTTTACATATTCATGGAAACAATACATTTATGTATTCATGTAAAATGAATTTGGGTTACTCTGGATTAATAATGCGTTTTATTTGAGTTAAACCTCTTAGAGCACTTTCTGAAAGACTTTATGACTCCTTTAAGCTAGGTAGTCATCCAGCCTCTGCCTTTATCACCTCTACAACTACCTGAAGGGAAGTTGTAGTAAGGTGGGGGTCAGGCTCTGTTCCCAGGCAACTTGCGCCAAGATGAGAGGGCTGGCCTGAAGCTGTGCCAGGGGAGGTTTAGGTTGGATGTTAGGAAGCACATCTTGACGGAAAGGAGAATTAAAGACTGGAATGGACTGCCCAGGGAGGTGGTGGAGTTGCTGTCCCAAAGGTGTTTAAGGCAAGCCTGGCTGTGGCGTTTAGTGCCATGGTCTGGTCGATGTGATGGTGTTAGGTCCTAGGCTGGACTGGATGATGTCAGAGAGAAATTTGGGAGTAGAAAGAGCAACAAAAAGTTAAAAGGAAACATGGACAGAGACATGGGAGATCAGATGGAGAACGCACAGAGGAGGAGAAAGCTTGAAGCTGGTTGAAATGAGTTGTTTGTCAGCTCCATTTTTAGGCATCTTGAGCACCTGCAGTTCCCTTCCACTGTTCCAAGATACATAGATACATGTCACAGAGATCAGCTTTGGGATCTCCTGCTATTTTCATTTGCAATCTCTCTATCTCTCCCACTAATCTACGGCCACACACTTTACTGTGCTCCACCATGACTTCATGCACATCCACAGATGCTCCCATGTGTACCTTCTTCAGCATGGATTCACACTTGGGCTACAGTCCCTGCAGAGTTAACCTGCAAAGGCACAGACCTAACCATGACTACATGTGTTTTGACATATACCTGCTCTGGTGTGAACTTACTCATGGCCACAGATGCTTCAGGCTGTGCTACTCCTGCATGGACCCACCCACAGGTCACAGTCCTTTTGTCTTGAGTTCACAATGGAATTCCAGCCTCTCTGGTACAGCAGCACAGAAACAGAAGCATTGCTCAGATACATGGCAGTTGCTGTTAACACATTCACAGGCACATCAGATTGAGATGATGAGCAGCAAAAGAAAAAGCAGGCGCTAATGAGCACTAGACTCTAATCTACAGTGAGGCAAGCAAGGAGCAAGCATAGGAGCCTGCCAATTAGTAGCTAAACAGCACTAACAGTTATAAATTTGGTCTACCATGTTCCAGTCAAACCTGTCATTACCTCAAAGCCTTCAAGACCCATGTTGGGCACCAAAAAGGTTGTGGTTTAACCTGGTGAGGCTCCACTTGGAATATTGCATCCAGTTCTGGGCTTCCCAGTTCAAGAGGAACAGGGACATACTGGAGAGTGTCCAACAGAGGGCTACGAGGATGCTGAAGGGACTGGAGCACTGCCTGATGAGGAAAGGCTGAGGGACCCGGGGCTTGGTCTGCAAAGAAGAGGATCTAATCAATAGATAGAAATAGATAAGGGCTGGGGTTCAGGAAAAAAGAGGACAGCTTCTGCTCACTTGTGTTCTGTGGTAGGACAAGAGGTAATGGATGGAAACTGCAGTACAGGAAGTTCCAGATCAACATGAGGAAAAACTTCTTGACTCTAAGGGTCACAGTGCTCTGTGACCCTCCACAGCATCTCTGAGCAGCCTGTTCCAGGCTCGCTCTAAAGAAGTTACACCTCATGGTAAGCTGAAATGTTCTTCTATGTTCCAATTTGTATCCATTGCTCCTTGGCTTATTGCTGTGCACCACTGAAAAGAGATTGGCCCCCTGCACTTGACACCCACCCCTCAGAAATTCGTACACAAGGATAAGATTGCCTCTTAGTCTTTGCCAGACTAAACAGCCCCAGGGCTCTCAGTCTCTCTCCATAGTGCAGATGCTCAAGTCCCCCACTCATCCTCGTGGCTCTCTGCTGGACTCTCTCCAGCAGGTCCCTGTCTCTCTTGAACTGGGGAGCCCAAAACTGGACACAGTATTGCAGGTGTGGTCTCAGCAGGGCAGAGTAGAGGCAGAGAATGGTATAGAATCAAGAATCACAGAATGATAGAATGGTCTTGGTTGGAAGGGACCTCCAAAGGTCATCTAGTACAACCCCCTCCCACAATCAGCAGGGGCATCCTCAACTAGATCAGGCTGCCCAGAGCCCTGTCAAACCTCACCTTGATTATTTCCACGGAAGGGACTCCAACCTCCTCCCTGGGCAACCCGTTTCAGTGTTCCAATACCCTCATAGTAAAGAACCTGTTCCTAACATCCAATCTAAATGGATATATGAAGAGTAGAAGAACCTTACAGTAGCATTTCCTTCCATTGTAACAATTTTCTAGAAATTTCAGAGTTATTTCCAAGTGACATAGATATAAATGGCCCTTTAAAAATTAATTATTCACTGGAGATTATTTTAGGCCATTTTATAAATGCACAGCCTAATTAAAACACAATTGCCAGTCTATTAAATACCAAATTTGCTCATATTTCTTTATGTTTTATTATTACAAAGCACAATATTTTAAATTGTCAGTTGACTTCAGCATGGGCTTTATATTAACATATAACTGTTGATTTTACATATATTGGTGAGGAGAATTGTGAGGTTTCCCCGGACAGCCTAACAAGTAGTTAGCATAAACTAATCCTCTGCCATTTGAAGGCTGAGTAACTTCTTCCAGTTTTGGCTGGAGAGGTGGGCCCAAGCCAACCTCAGGAGGTTCAGCAAGACCAAGTGCAAGGTCCTGCATCTGGGTTGAGGCAATCCCAAGCACAAACACAGGCTGGGCAGGGACTGGCTGGAGAGCAGCCCTGAGGAGAGGGACTTGGGGGTGCTGGTGGAGAAGCTCAATATGAGTTGTCAGTGTGAACTTGCAACCCAGGAAGCCAAACAGATCCTGGGCTTCATCAAGAGAAATGTGGCCAGCAGGTCGAGGGAGGTGATTCTCCCCCTCTACTCTGCTCTGGTCAGACCCCACCTGGAGTCCAGTTCTGGAGCCACTATTACAAGAGGGATGTGGAGGTGCTGGAGCACGTCCAGCGAAGGGCCACAAGGATGCTCAGAGGGCTGGAGATGCTCTGCTATGAGGACAGACTGAAAGAGTTGGGGCTTTTCAGTCTGGAGAAGAGGAGGCTCTGAGGTGACCTTATTGTGGCCTTCCTGTATCTGAAGGAGGCCTACAAAAAAGCTGGGAAGGGACTTTTTAGGATATCAAGTAGTGACAGGATGTGATGGTTTGGGGGTTCCCTGACCCACCACCCACCCACCCCACCCCCCTTTATAAAATCACCCAGATGAGACTCAGCCAGCTGGAAGTTAAGGACTGAAGCTCTATTTACAGCTCAGCACAATGTACAAGCAGAGATATACACTATAGACAGGAANGCAGAGTGATTAGTTAAATTAGCAGAGAGGCCAGAAGCTCCCAGAGAGAGACAAGACTCCCTGCCTGTGTTATCTGTGTTTGTGTCCTTGTTTTTAACATCTCAGCAAGCCTATGAGTGAAGTAGACATCACCACTGTTTTCTTTTCTCAGCCTATAATCTAATTCTTTTCATAAAAATACTCCAATTAACCTCAAACCAGCACACAGGACTAGGGGGAATGGGGCAAAGCTGCAGGTGGAGATATTCAGACTGCACATGAGGAGGATGTTCTTCACCATGAGAGTGGTGAGACCCTGGAATGGGTTGCCCAGAGAGGTGGTTGAGACCCCATTCCTGGAGGTGCTTAAGGCCAGGCTGGATGAGACTGTAGCCAGGCTGGATGAGGCTGTAGCCAGCCTGATCTAGTGTAAGGTGTCCCTGCCCATGGCAGGAGGGTTGGAACTAGGTGATCCTTGTGGTCCCTTTCAAACCTGACAGATTCTATGATTGTAATTACAAAACTTCATGCATGCATTCGTTACATGGGAATTGGACTTCTACTTAATTTGGGTCTCTTGTGAGGTGCTCCCACAGTCTGTATCTAGTTCTTGCATATTTCAAGAGAGATTTTCTATAAATCATTGATTAAGTCACTGTAAAATATTAGGTAGTCCACAAAGGCTTGAGGATTCAGAGAGTGGGGAAAAGACTTAACTCCCAATAAGAGAGCTCAGTTGATTAGAAAATAGAAAGGAGAAATATTTGGATGAATCTGGAATGACCAAAGTTAATAAAACTGAGGGTAGGGAGGCTGATCAATGGACTGAGGCCAGTTGTGTGAGATTCAGCAAGGCCAAGTGCCAGGTCCTGCACACTGGTCACAACAACCCTGTGCAGTGCTACAGGCTTGGGCCAAAGTGCCTGTAAACCTGCCCAGCAGAAGAAGATCTGGGGATATTGATTATCAACTGGCTGAAGATGAGCAGCAGTGTGCTCAAGTGGTCAAAGAAAGACTTGGAAGTCCTGGAGCAGGTCCAGAGAAGGGCCATGAAGCTGGTGAAGGGTCTGGAGAACAGGTCTTATGAGAAACAGCTGAGGGAACTGGGGTTGTTCAGTCCAAAGAAACGGAAGCTTGGAGGAGACCATTTCTCTCTCTACAACTACCTGAAAGGAGGTCGTACTGAGGTGGGTTTTGGTCTCTTCTCCCTAGCAACAAGTGATAGGATGAGAGGAAATGGCCTTGGGTTGCACCAGTAGAGGGTTAGATCGGATATTAGAACAAACTTCTTCACTGAAAGGGCTCTCAAACATTGGTGTCTGGATCTCCATCCCTGAAGGTGTTTAAAAGATGCATGGATGTGTTGCTAAGGGACTTGACTTAGCACCAGACTTGGTAGGGTCAGATAATGGTTAGTTCTGATCTTAACGTTTTTTGGGTTTTGGTTTTTGTTTGTTTTTATTTTTTTTCCCAGATGAAAGAATTCTGTAATTCTAGGAAAGTTGTCTTCTGGCAGAGTTTGGGGGATTATTTTTAGATGAAGGTACAAAGTGACTAAAATTGGCTTCTGTCATTTCTTTTTTTTTTTTGTTGCAGTGGGAGGACTACAGAGCTGCAGATGAATGTAAAAATAGGGGCCCCAGGCAAAGGTTGTTGCCTTGGAATGGATGCATGATAGGGAAGATGAGTGAGGAAGTCCCACATCTCCAGCCTTCTCTGCAGTGAGTTTGAGAGCTGTTTTAGCAATGTGGAAACACTGTTGGTGCTTAAAATGGAACAAAATCTGCTGTACGCAGGCTTCAGAAATGTGTCCAGCTCAGGTCCCTGTATCCCAGCAATCAAAATCCATCTGCTCTACTGCTTGGACTCCAACGTTGGGATGTGGCAGTGGGAACTTCAGACAATAAAAAACAAGAGCAAAAATAGGCATAGGAAGTTTCATATAAACATGAGGAGGACTTTTTTTTTCCCTGCGAGGGTGACAGAAGCCTGGCACAGGCTGCCCAGGGGGGTTGTGGAGTCTCCCTCTCTGGAGGTATCCAAGCCCTGCCTGAATGTGTTCCTGTGTGATCTGCTCTAGGTGCTCCTGCCCTGGCAGGGGGCTTGACCTGGATGAGCTTTTGAGGTCCCTTCCAGCCCCTAACATTCTGTGATTCTGTGATTCTTGCTGTCTTCTGTGGAAAGCATGAGCCTTTGAAACTGCCAGGAGGTTGCATGTCACCAGCATACGTTTAAAAAAGTGCATATGGACCTTCAGGCCAGTATGGCTCAAGGAACTACGTAGGCGATTTCAGATACCTAATTACTCTCCTCAACTTCAACCAGACTTTTCAAATGCTTGATATTTCAAGCATGTTTTAGAACATGGGCCAGTCTCACAGTGCTGTGGTGACAGCTTGACATCTCATGCATGACTGACTTGTGGCAGAGGTGGCACAGTAGCCAAGTGCTTTAAAAGGCTCTGTCTTTCAATCTTCTCTTCCCTGGAGGAAGGGGGACCATCTTTCTTCAGGGACATGTGGATTTACAGTCCACGTTTTACTAATTATTCAGATGCAGTGGCAATCAGTGCACACACAGAAACATACACTTTTTTCTGTATATCACTACCTATACTTAGTTTTTAGAGAGAGAAACAGGAAAGCCATAGAATTGTAACACAGAGAAATAAATGAGTCATACAATAGCCTGGAAAGGCTGTGGCCTGGAGCCTGCAATGAAAGAGTGAAACCAGTGCAGGAATTCACTGATTTCAGTGAGACGGCAATTTTTAAATAGGGTGGGAGAGAGGATACACTGAAAGGAAAAAAAAAATAGCACAAAATTAGTGCAGCACAGATATCTCTGTGTGCTAGCATGAATCATAAGAGAGAGGAGACTCCATAAGACAGCTACAAAAAAAAAAAAAAAAAAAAAAAAAAAAGGAGGGGGGGAGGGAGGAGGAAGAACTTTCCAGACAGTGAAAGCGACAATGTAAAATCACAGTTCACAAAATCACAGAATCACAGGAACATCCAGGTTGGAAAAGACCCTCAGGATCACTAAGTCCAACCTAGTTCAAAGCACAACCAAGTTGAAAGCACAAGGCATCACTTAGAATCATAGAATCATAGAATGGTAAGTTTGGAAGGGACCTCAAGGATCATCTAGTTCCAACCCCCTGCCACAGGCAGGGACACCTCCCACTAGTACAGCTCACTCAAGGCCTCATCCAATCTGGCCTTGAACACCTCCAGGGAGGGAGCAGCCACGACCTCCCTGGGCAACCTGTTCCAGTGCCTCACCACCCTCACTGTAAAGAACTTCCTCCTAACATCCAGTCTAAATCTCCCCTCTGCCAGTTTAAACCCATTGCCCCTTGTCCTGTCGTTGCAGGACCTTGTAAATAATCCTTCCCCAGCCTTCCTGTAGACCCCCTTCAGATACTGGAAGGCTACTATCAGGTCTCCTCGAAGCCTTCTCTTCTCCAGGCTGAAGAGCCCCATCATTAGGTACAATTAAAATTGTCCAGTAATACTGGATTAGAGTTTCAAAACTGCAAATATCCAATGCAAAAAATGTGTCATTTAGTATATAGCTTTGACAGATATGCAAATTCTGTTACTTGGGATACGAATCTTGATTTACAATGGAGTGGCATCAAGCTAAAATAATCTTATCTTGACAAAGCTTCCACTAACTGTAAAAGCAAAGTGGACACAAAGGTAAAAGCAAACTGCTTCAGAGTCCAGCACAGAGCCACGAAGATGATTAAGGGAAAGGAATGTCTCTCTTATGAGGAGAGCCCAAGGAAGCTGGGGCTCTGCTGCTTGGAGAGGAGGAGTCAGAGGGGTGACCTGATGAATGTCTGTAAAGATGTAAAGGGTGAGTGCCAAGAGGCTGGAGCCAGGCTCTGCTCAGTGATGTGCAGTGACAGGACCAGGGGCAGTGGGTGGGAGTTGAGGCATAGGAAGTTTCACGGAAACATGAGGAGGAATTTTTTTTCTCTATGAGGGTGACAGAAGCCTGGCACAGGCTGCCCAGGGGGATTGTGGAGTCTCCCTCTCTGGAGATATCCAAGCCCTGCCAGGATGTGTTCCTGTGTGATCTGCTCTAGGTGCTCCTGCCCTGTCAGGGGGCTTGACCTTGATGAGGTTCTGAGGTGCCCTGACATTCTGTGACACAAACTGTTGGCTGAGATCCCATTGTTCTCAGTGTGCCATGAATGAAGATGCTTAAAGCCCAATACCTCTGAGAGTTTGCAACCTAAGTAACGTAAACTAGATGTTAGAAATCCATCTGTGACCCACTGAAATGAACACAAGGTTTGCACAGCTTTCAGCGAGGCTGGGATCATCCAGGCTCTCTGTACAGTGTAAGACTGAGATTAATAGATCTGAAGTCCAGAAGAGACCACCCTGTTACCTAGTCATAACCTCTCCATAATGCAAGATTTAGGATTTACCTAAATTCTCTAAAATCCAACTGCTGTTGACTCAGGGCTTAACTTTTAGATGTGCTTATTTTTATTGCCTACATTTCTAATGGTAAAAAACTGTGACAGTTTGAGGCTGGGGGCCTTTAAGAAACCATAAAGTTACAGACCTCAAGAGGCTAGAGAGGTCCAGGAGGTGGACTGGGAAGTGTATTTCATTCCAATATAAAACTTGTTGCAGTCAGTTTCTTCCCTTTTCCCTCCCTCCCTGCTCCTGGGAGGATGCACAGGCTGTTTTCTCTTCGGTGGTGATGGTGGTGGGGTTCAGCCTTGGCAACGCTGCTGACTGGGGCCTGGAGCTGCCTAGTTGGGTCCTGGAGCTGCCAAGCCAACTTTTAGCTGTGTCACACTGGTTGGGTATAGGGGGATNTTGTTGGCCTGGTTTAGAGGGAGGTTTGTGAAAGCTTGGCTTAAGGAGGTTCTTGGAGAGCCATGACTAAGGTGGACTATGGATTTCTTTATATTTCATAGCTTTCTGCTGTTTCATGTAGCTATGAATAGCATTTCTATGGAACCTTTTGACTTCTATCCAATGCTTTGTGTGAGCATCTTTTTTATTTTTGCCCCCTTTGGAAGAGGTGAGAGAGCACCTGAGACAAGAACTCATTAATATGCTTAGGAATAGGCCTGTTGAACAAAGATTCATAGTTTGCATCTTGAGATCCACTGGTAATTAGTCCATTGAATGTGTGACATTGGCATCTTCTTGGCTATGTCATGCCTCATACAGATATCTGCATGTATTATATTCATGCCACTCCCTTGCTAACAACATTTATAATTTGTAAAATGGCAGGTTAGAAAGCACAGGGTTTGGTTTTTTTTTTTTTTTTTTTTTCCTTAAGTGCACTTTGATTACATCTGCCCCACTTTGAGTGCTGTGTCCAGGTCTGGAGCCTCTATTACAAGAAGGATATGGATGTGCTGGAGTGCATTAAGAGAAGGCCCACAAGAATGGTCAGAGGGCTGGAGCTGCTCTGCTATGGAGACAGACTGAGAGAGTTAGGGCTGTTCAGTCTGGAGAGGAGAAGGCTTCGAGGAGACCTTACTGTGGCATTCCAGCATCTGAAGGTGTCTACAAGAAAGCTGGAGTGGTGAGGGACTTTTTAGGATCTATGGTGGTGCAAGATGAAGACCTTGCCCATTCAACAAAATCTACCCTCCATGAACTCAGTGGTTGGCATCTGTCTGTCTGGATGTGTTCCTGTGTGACCTGCCTTTGGTGATCCTGCTTCATCAGGGGGGTTGGATGAAATGATCTCTGGAGTTCCTTTCCAAACCCTACCATAGATTCCATGATCTATCCTGACAGCCCCAAAGAAGGAGCTGAAAACAGTTTCTTTCTTGTGGCATCTTAAACAGAGGAAGACAAACATATGTGTGTAGATTAGGATACTCTAAGGCAGAAACAGGAGCAATGTGTTCCTGTATTTTTTGCCACATTCCAGGCAGCTGATAAATGTTTTGCCCACTGGAAAGGGATTTATATGGCTTTTGCTCCTTGCCTAGAATGGCAGTTGGGCTGGGAAGGATGAAGGGGAATTGTTTCTAGTAACACTGTTCCCATGTGTATATAAATATTCCCTGGATAGGGCTGGCTCATCACACAGGATGGCAATCCATGTTTCCATTCCCCTTGCCTTCCCTTCCCTCCTCACATTTCTACCAGCACAGCAGATTCCAATAATAGACCTATCACTGTGAAACCCAGGTGTCATCTAAATTCATTTTCTGCAGCATTTGATCTATCCTCTGCTTCAAGATACAGGTTCCAGAGCATTTTATGAGGTGCACTTCGTAGCTTTGTATCATACAAGACATTCTGCAACATTTTATGAGCTGCATTTTATAAAATTTTATCAAATATAATGTAGAATATTTTAGCAGTAAGCCCTTTTTTTTTTTTTCAACTTGCATACATATGAAATCACACGGAGAAAATGTGAGCATCCTGACAACACTCTTAACACTTAACCTTCCAGACAATCTTTGCTGAGTTACTTTGTGATGGAGCTTGTGCTATCCATAGGGGAACTAAAATGAGACACAAGGCAAAACAACTGCTTCATTATGGCTATTCAGCTTTACAAAGCAGAGGTCTTTATGTTCATCCAGAGTCTATCCAGCACTGCAGAGTAGCCCAGGAGGGATCATGGCCTGAATGGCATTGCTGTATTCCTCACCCGGGCTCTCCTCTGTTTTCTTGAACAAGTGACATCTCTATTTCCAGGCCTCATGAACTACTGACACATCCCCCATTTAGCAACTGACTGTACAGGTGCATCTGCAGCTCTGTCCACTCTCATCATGATTATTTGCTGACTCCAGTGCTAGCCAGAGCACTTCCTGTGCTGACAGCCCCTGCAAACTGCATTCAGTGTGCTGTCCCACATGACATCCTGGTCACCAAACTGGAAAAACATGGACTGGATGGGTGGAGCACTGCTGGATAAGGAATTGGCTGGATGGTCACACCCAGAGAGTGGTGATCAAGGACACAATGTCCACCTGGAGACCAGTGACAAGTGGTGTCCCTCAGGGGTCAGTGCTGGGACCAGTGCTGTTTAACATCTTTGTCAGTGACATGGACACAGGAATGGAGTGCACCCTCAGCAAGTTTGCAGATGACACCAAGCTGTGTGGCACAGTCGACTTGCTAGAGGGCAGGGATCCATCCAGAGGGACCTGGACAGGCTGCAGAGGTGGACCCAGGTCAACCTCATGAAATTCAACAAGGCCAAGTGTAAGGTCCTGCACCTGGGTCGGTGCAACCCCAAGCACAAATCCAGGCTGGGTGGCAAATGGCAGAGAGCAGCCCTGAGG
>VWZE01000952.1:18977-51184 GCA_013396675.1 Eubucco bourcierii
GGAGGGGATTCTGCCCCTTTACTCTGCTGTCATCAGACCACACCTGGAGTACTGTGTGCAGTTCTGGAGCCCTCAACCTGAGAAAGACATGGAACTGTTTGAGCCAGTCCAGAGGAGGTCACAAAGATGATCAGAGGGCTGCAGCAGCTCTGCTTTGAGGACAGGCTATGAGAGTTGGGGCTCTTCAGCCTGGAGAAGAGAAGGCTTCGAGGGGACCTGATAGTAGCCTTCCAGTATCTGAAGGGGCCTACAGGAGGGTTGGGGAGGGACTATTGACAAGGTCTTGTAGTGACAGGATGAGGAGGAATGGGTTTAAACTGGCAGAGGGGAGATTTTGATTAGATGTTAGGAAGAAATGCTTTACAGTGAGGGTGATGAGACACTGGCACAGATTGCCCAGTGAGGTTGTGGCTGCTCCCTCCCTGGAGGTGTTCAAGGCCCGGTTGGATGATGCCTTCAGCAACCTGTTTCAGTGGGAGGTGTCCCTGCCTATGGCACAGAGGGGTTCAAACTGGATGATCTTTGAGGTCTCTTCCAACCTAAACCATTCTATGATTCTATGATCTCAGTTTCTCAAGACCTCAAGAAGAAGTCGCACGAAACCAAGGCCAGGACCTGAGGAGCAGCAGATCAGTTCTTCTCCAGTCTCTTTATGATGCTGGTCCTTTCTGAGGTGTGGGTTTCAGGTCTTTGAGGCTGCACTCCTCTGGCTCATGTTGCTGAGAGGAGCCTTGCCTGAGAAGCACTGCAGTGTGGGAGTCCCTGCACACCTGCAGGCAGACATCTCGGACTCCACGTGTCTCTGCCTGCTGCAGGAGGCCACTTTTCCTGTACTGCTGTCTGGAAGAGACAGACCAGTCCCATTTAGCATAGTCACTATGAAATATTAAACCTTGTGTTTAATTTTTTAAGCCTTCTCTCATTTGTTTAATGGAAGCTGAATCGCTGCCATTGCTGTCAGGCCCAGGAGCGGTGTTGTCTTGCCAGATCTTTCGGGGTTTACAGAAAATAGCAATATTCATACTTGCATTACAAGCAGCAGCAAATCAAACTGAACATGGCATTTACATTTGCAGCAGGAAAATTCAGATCACTGAACACAACATGAAAGTTATTTAAGGTCCTAATAATCTATACTTCCATGTTGCTGGTGTTGAGTCATCCCAGTTGTTTTGAAGGATGCACACTCTTTAGAGTTCCTGCAAAAGAAAGGGGGGTGGGGGGGGGGGGTGGGAATGCTGGAGAATAAACTCCAAAAGAAATCCAAGCAAACAAAACAACAAAATTTGAATTGAAAGAAATATAAGGTATTTTCCTCAAACAAGCAAGGAAAGTGCCCTAATGGCAGGTGTCCCTGCCTATGGCTGGGGGTTGGAACTAGGTGATCTTTGAGGTCCCATCCAACCTAAACCATTCCATGATTCTGTGATTCTATGAAAATAAACCAAACCAAAACCAAATCCAAACCATTCAGGGCTAGTTTCTGATAATTTGTTCCTCAATTGCTTTCTGTCTTTTTCATTCGTAAAATTCCTGCCTTGGTAGCTTTCTTCTGGTCTTTACTTGATTATGTCAATTACTTGGTTGTGTCAAATCCAAAACATTCACAGCTAGTTTTTGGCAATTTGTTCCTAAATTGCTTTCTATCTTCCATTTGTAAAATACCTGCCTTGGTAGCTTTCTTCTGGTCATTACTTGGCTATGCCAATGAAAATTCTCAGGTAAAAAATTAATCTATTTGAAGATAATAACAAGCTAGACTTTCTTCCCTAATAATACTGAAATATGAAACCCTTTAACATCAAAATTGCACTGCATTAAATGTATGGTTTAGGTGGTGATCATATTTCAAGCCGAGATCTGCCACACTTATAGAGAACTGATCAATTGTGAGCTTTGTTCATCTTCACAGCCCCTGTAAATTTTGGGAGAAATCGTCCCTGAGCTAGCAGAAGTCTGGGGAAAGCATTTTGAAGAAAACGGTCTCTCATTTATTAATAAAACAAAGTGAGTCTGCTGGCTTAAATAAAAGAACAGCCCTGGCAGCTGCTGAGCTCTTACAACCATTGCTTTAAATCAAAGAGGAAGGAAAAAACCCTATATATAAACTCAGTGACAAGTAGGAATCTGTAAAGTCAAGGATGAGAGCGGAGTAAGAGAGGGACATGCAGATATTGCAAAGACAGGCGAGCAGGAACGTGTCAGCATTACAAATGGGGATGAGTGAGCCATACTGGTTTTCACAGTACACTAGCAAAGAACTAATGCAGTAATGCCAGCACGTTTAGGCTTCTGTTGTTTACACTGTTCTCTATTTTATAATTAATGTTTCATTTCAATTTGGCTTTTTGACTTTGCATCAGCAGTCACCGCTGTAAAATACAAGTGCATTGTACTTAGGAGCATACCTGAGTAGGTCTGCTCTTTAGCTAAGGGTTCTTAGGAGAAATGTGAGACATGGTCATAAAATGTGTCAAAATCCTCCAAATTAACAAGGTAATGAATTCTTTGCTGGAACTGGAAAGCATTCCAAAGTTATGGGCAGTGAAAAATGTAACTGTCATTCAGTGATTCTCCAATGAAAAATACATCTTAATCTTAAAAAAAAATAAATTACATAATCTCCAAACACTACCTCTACAGTTTCTGGCTTTCCAGACCCTGATTTCAGCTCAGGGGTAACTTCAGTTGCAGACGCAAGGCTCTGTGAGCCCCAGATTCTTCTCCCACTCCAGAGACCAGAGACCACTCCAGTGCTCAAGCTGCAACTAGGTTCTGGCACCTTGTGTTTTGGACAGTGAAACCAACCTCAGAGCTCTGCCTGCTTTTTTCCAGCAGATGCTGCAGCTGGGCCATGTTAAGGCTGAAAGTGTGAGGAGGTGGCCAGCAAGAAGCACCCAGTAAGGCACTTTGAGGGCCATGCATACTCTGAAACCATGCCCATATCGGGAGATGACCACACATATCAGCTTGGATCCTGCAGCTCAGGAGAGAAGCTTGAGGAGCTGAGCTGGCATGAAACAGCCATCAAAGATGTCCACTGAGGCCCTAGGACAAGCAAGCTCAAGCTTTGATCTTGCTCCCTTTCACTTTCCTACTATGAATCTTTGATTTTACTAAGGGATACGATATTTAGTAGTGTTTCTGAAGGAGACCCCATGGGGAAGTTATGAAAAAACCCACCTGATCTCTGGATCCTCACTTGGCTTTGAGCTGCTCAATTCAGGCCCATGTGCAGAGACATTGGAAGCCTTGAAGTAAATAAGCTAGGTACCCAGGGTGTTTCAGTAATTCCAGAATGAGGGAACTGCAGAAGAGGTGTGAGTTGTAATTTCGGTTTTATGTGCCTAATCTCTGCTTAAATTCAGGTGCCTTCAAAGATTTTGAATCTGACTCTAATTTGAAACAGGCTCTTTCCTCACTGTCAGCTGAAAAGCAAAGGGCTTTGGGAAGTTGCCTGGGGAAAGGTAAATCTTTTCTATCACACTGAGCTACTGTGAATGCCAAATAGAACGAGGCAGCTTTAAAGGATTTTCCCAAGTCAGCTCAGAAAAAGTGATTATATAGGATTTATGAACCAGTTTCTCATAAATTTAATAATGACTTACCATTTCCTCCACTTGCTAGATTGCTTAGCACTGATCTGGATGCTGCGATAGAGCAGCTTTAATAAGAAGCTGTGTGATTTACCTTGAGGTATTTCATTCTCTGAAGGTAGTTCAGATCTCTGATACTACAATGAGGGAAAAATAATAATTATAATGTTTGCAAAACAGAAGGTATAAATATGGTGTATTCAAGAAATATTTTTAAATGGCTGTTCTCAAAGCTTTTTCATATGAATCTGGATTTCTCCCCTAAACCTTGTGACAGGTCAAGATGAGAGCAAAAATGTTCTGAGTGTAGGTAACTGATCAGAGAGTCTCTTTAAAATGAAAGAATTTAGGAAGGTATCACCTCCAAACTTGGCTTGTTGTGTTTAGCATGAATGCATTTCATCTGCTAGCCCTAGGAAACCAGGCAATTTAGCTAAAACTGCTGCTGCAAGCTGCCAAACTGGCTAACTTGATACAGGAGCAAACAAATGCTCAGACTGTGGCTTCACCTGGGTGAAGGTTGACAGAGCAGGAGAAACAAATACGCTCCGATGGCACCTGTTCAGTCTGACTACAGTTTAAAGCCTCAGCTCCAGCATTTAATGCCATGGCAACTGGACCAAAGTGTGGTCCATCAGCAAGTACAACAGTTATACATGCAATAAAGCAACTGTCAAGAGTTACAGCTCAGCTGGCCACTTAAATGAGTGACAGATGTTCTCTGCTAACCTTTCTCTGTTCCCAAAGGGAATAAGAAGAGAGATTTATGGTTCGGAAAAGAAAACTGAAACAGGTTTAATGAAAGTAATAATATACCAACCCAATATCAAACCAAACAACCTGATGGCAATTACATCACCAACATCCCTGATGTTGTGGGCAGGCACTGGGGAGATGCCAGACTGGTCTCAGCAGCAGGTGGGAACCAGATTTAGGAGATGGATTCTGGAACTGGGTTCAGGAATGCATGGATTGGGACTGAAGGCAGAACAGAGTCTTCCTAGAATGTCAGGTATTGAAGAAGGTAGCTTGACCCTGGTGATCCATCAGCTTTATCCTGAATATGGCTTAAATGGAACAGGATGGAATACCTTTTGGGTCATCTGGCCTGTCCACTCCTCCCTGCAGGTGTGGCCTTTTACTTTCTGTAACCCAAATAGTACACTAGATTCAGCAGTGACCTTGGTCTGCACACCAATCCTTGCTAATAACAAGCAGATAATGTCTGTTGAAACATGCCTTTAACTTTAGAAAGTGCAGTTATTTAGAAGAAACTGAGCTGAAAAGATAAAATCACTAAACACAAATGGGTTTGTTCTGACGAAAAACAGGACAGCAACATATCAAGGTCTTAAATAACTAAAAAAGGAATCATGATTACTAGGTTCCTGACCAGTACTATTTTGGAAGGTAAACATCCTGAATCCCACTGAGATGATCTCAAAACATTTGAAAAACCCTTTTTCATAAACACCTTCTTCTTGCATACTTAATAGCAGTGGATTGTGTTGGTACAGTTTGAAACACAGATGTGAAATTTGAGTTCTACTGTGAAGTGTATTGTGGAAGAATAATCTGGTATATTTGCATGCTTCTTGTCTTTCAGCAATTAAATATCAGATTCAATAAATGAAATTACCAACTACAGTAATTAGTGATAAAAACACAATCTTAATATAAATGAATATTGATGTTGTGTTAAAGAATTCAGGTGCTCTCCTGTAAGTACTCTCACTGGTGAACAAAGCAAGTCAGAACATTGCAAAGAACACTGCAAGTTCCAATCTTCATTACAACTAAAAACAGAATCATAGAAACATAGAATCATAGAATAGTCTGGGTTGGAAGTGACCTCCAAAGGTCATTCAGTCCAACCCCCTCTGCAGTCACCAGGGACACCCTCAACTAGATCAGGTTGCCCAGAGCCCTGTCGAGCCTTACTTTGAATATCTCCAGAGATTGGGCCCCAAGCACCTCTCTGGGCAACCTGTTTCAGTGTTCCACTACTGTCATGGTGCAGAACCTGTTCCTAATATCCAATCTCAATCTGCTCTCCTCTAGTTTGAAGCCATTGCCCTTGTTCTGTCCCTGCAGGCCTTTGCAAACAGTCTCTCTCCAGCCTTCCAGTAGCTCCCTTCAGGTACTGGCAGGCTGCTATTAGGTCTCCCCAGAGCTTCCTCTTCTCCAGGCTGAACACCCCTAGCTCCCTCAGCTTGTCCTCATAACAGAGTTGCTCCAACCCTCTGATCATTTTTGTGGCCCTCCTCTGGACCTGCTCCATCAGCTCCATTTCCTTCCTGTATTGAAGGCTTCAGAGCTGAATGCAACAGTGCAGATGTGGTCTTAGCAGAGCAGACCAAAGTGGCAGAATCCCCTCTCTCACCTGCTGGCAACACTGCTTTGGATGCAGCCCAGGCTGTGATTTGCCTTCTGTGCTGCAAATTCATACTGCCTGCTCATGTCCAGCTTCTTGTCTATCAGCACCTCCAAGTCCTTTTTCACAAGCAGTATGTTATCCTTTTCCATAGAAGTATGTTATCATGCAAGTATGTAAGGCAAGAGAAGAGCATAAAGGCTGGTGAGGGTCTGAAGCACAACCCTGTGAGGAATGGTTGAGGGAGCTGGGGTTGGTTAGCCTGGAGAAGAGGAGGCTCAGGGCAGACCTTATTGCTCTCTACAACTACCTGAAAGGAGGTTGTAGCCAGGTGGGGTTGATCTCTTCTCCCAGGCACCCAGTGACAGAACAAGAGGACACAGCCTCAAGCTGCACCAGGGCAGGTTCAGGCTGGATGTTAGGAAGAAGTTCTTCACAGCAAGAGTGATTGGCATTGGAATGGGCTGCCCAGGGAGGTGGTGGAGTCGCCGTCCCTGGAGGTGTTTAGGAAGAGACAGGATGAGGCACTTGGTGCCATGGTTTAGTTGATTAGAAGGTGTTGGGTTGGACTTGATCTTGGAGGTCTTTTCCAACCTGGTTAATTCTGTGATTCTATGAAGTACATCTCACAGAAATGGCCCTCTTAAATTAAAAGCAAATATGTGAGAAGAGTTTCAAATATTAAAATCTATCACATTAACATAAAACCTGCATTGTTCTCTGAATAGTTGCTACATTAGCAGACACACACAAAGGAGCAGAAAGAGTAGAAGTATTCCTTTATTTGTTAGAAAACCTTTGCCACATGTCTTGTCTCTGCTTTACATCTTAAACTAGGTTTTCTGGGACCATTTTAGAATATGCACACCATTACTTTTTGGGGCATTATGAATGCTGTGTGAGAAGTGTGGATAGAATAAAAGGGAAATCATGATTCATTACTACCTTTATAAGGTGTGGGATTTAGCAGTGGATTCAGTCAGTGTTTTTTGCCTTTTTCCCTGGAAAGCTGGAGGTGAAAGGAGACCTGCTCATAATTACTAATCCAAACTCTGGAAAGGAGCTGATTTCTAAATATTAGGTGGAACAGTGTTAGTTATAAAGAGTGAATATTTCAAGTGTGCTTTTTTCCCTTGGAAAACAGCTATGGAAAGTTTGTTTTCCTTTGACTTATATTGAATGTCTACTGTTTGTTTCTGCAAACTCAGAAAGTGCTCCTATCTTCCTCTTCTCCTCCATCATTTGGCATCTTCTAAATCTTTCAGCTTACAGTTTGAGGTAGCCTCCAGATTTCCCTGTGGTGGCCTTCATCCCTCCATCCCTAGTTCAAGAAGGACAGGGATGTACTGGAGAGAGTCCTGTGGAGGGCTACAAGGATGCTGAAGGGACTGGACTACTGCCTGATGAGGAAAGTGTGCTGGTTTGAGGCTAATTGGAATATTTTAATAGAGCAAAATTACACTATAGGCTGTGAAAGGAAAACATGGTGATGTCTATTTCACTCATAGGCTTGCTGAAAATTGTTTGGGAAAAATAACCAAAACATTAGATAAGGTATTCTCAGTCTGTCTCTCTTTCTGGGGATGCAGCACAGCATCTGGGGCGGTCTAGCAGCTTCTGGCTCTGGCTTCTCCTTGCCTATTAATCTTCACTAACCACTTTTCTTCTAACCCCCCTGGCCAATCCTTCTAATTCACCTTGCACATAAGGCAAACCTTGGGGTAAGGTAGAGGGGTGCGAAGAAGGTGGAAGGGTGGTTGGGAGCCCCTCCTGGGGTCTCTGATTTCTGGGAGGGGAGTTGTGTTTCTGTATTCCCTTTAACTTGTCTATTTCTGTAACTATTCCTGTCTATAGTGTATATCTCTGCTTGTACATTGTGCTGAGCTGTAAATAGAGCTTCAGTCCTTAACTTCCAGACGGCTGAGTTCTAGTCTGGGTCATTTTACAAAGTGTGGGGGGCAGGGAACTCCCAAACCATCACAGAAAGGCATGGAGCCCTGGGGCTGGTTAGTCTGCAGAGGAGAAGACTGAGGAGGGATCTTATCAATGGATCTAAATAGGTGAGGGCTGGGGGTCAGGAAGGAAGGGATAGGGACAGCCTCTGCTCACTTATGCCCTGGCAGAGGACAAGGGGCAATGGATGGAAACTACAGCGTAGGAAGTTCCACCTCAACATGAGGAAGAACTTCTTGAGTGTAAGGGTAACAGAGCCCTGGCACAGGATGCCCAGAGAGGTTGTGGAGTCTCCTCCTCTGGAGCTTTTCCAGCCCTGTCTGAATATGTTGCTGTGCAACCCGCACTAGATTCTCTGGTCCTGCTGTGGCAGTGGGGTTGGACTGGTAGATCTCCAGGGGTCCCTTCCAACTCCTAGCATCCTGTGATCCACTGATTCTGTTATCCTTCCATGCTCTGACAGGGGTACCCTGGAGGACCATGTGACTGAAGCTGCCGGCATGAGATTCCTACAACACCACTAGTGCAAATTCTTCCATCACTTGTAAGAAAAATCATAGCTAAGCTGCATGTTAGAGCTGCACATTAGACTCACTTCATCCCTATTTGTCATTTCTATTCATCGGATGTCATGTCAAATTTTATGCTTCAGGAAAACAAAAAAGTTCACAGCAAAATCTACACCAACCAAAACCCAGGAAGAACAACCCTACAAAAAACTCAGAGCAGGCAACTCACTACCTGTTAAGATCATTGTATACCAACAAAAGGAAATGTGCATAAACAGATGCTGGTTTCAGGGTCACAAAGGAATGGCTACATGCAATAAAGAGTGAAAAATATTTTAAATTTTGAAAAAAACCCATCATCCTGTAACTTTATTTCTCAAAAATGACAAACTCGTGGGCTGCAGTGGTTGCTCAAGGGCTAACATATTTCCAAAGGAAAAGACTATTAGCTGCAGCACTGTATCAATCCCAAAGCACTGTGCATTTTTACCAGCCTATACTGTCTCTGGTGTTTTGGTCTGGAAAACTTAATTTTCATTATGTGTGAGGAGCTTTATTCTTTATTTTATTCTCTCTCCTATGCTAAGAAAACCCCACCCAAAACATGTTTTGAACAATTGGGCTGTTTCCATGCATTCCTTTTCCATGGCTCTCTTCTGATCCATACTAGATGCATGACTGAGCACAGTGTTATGTGAGCATTTTAACTTTTTATTAAGTTCAGAGCTGCTATATCCCTCTTGTTAGAACTACTTCCATTCTCTGGGTGGTTTTTAGGATGGAAACTGGTCAGAATGAAAAGTGCACAGTGTCATTAAATAACAGTGGATTTAAAACCTTCCTGACCTCTATGCCCATTGCTGCTTAATAGCATCAGTCAACAAGATCTCACTGCTATTCTCAGTTTTTCTGTTATTCATAAGCCCTTTGTATCTGACTGCCTTACCAAAACCAAAAGGCAGGGTTTATATCTCTTGCTATCTATCCAGACCTGGAAGCAGTTGGGATGAAGGGGAGGATTGTAGGGTTCTTTCCCATAGCACTGGGCTCTATTAGTACCTCTCATCTTCACTTGCCTCATCCCTTCTCTGTAAATCCTCCTGGAATATTGCATTCAGTTTTGGGCTCCCCAGTTCAAGAGGGACAGGGATCTACTTGAAAGAGTCCAACAGAGGGCTATGAAGATGATGAAGGGGCTGGAGCACTGCCCTGTGAGGAGAGGCTGAGGGACCTGGGGCTGTTCAGTCTGGTGAAGAGAAGACTTAGAGGAGATCTAATCAATGTTTAAAAATAGATGAGAGTTGGGGGTCAAGAGGGAGGGGACAAACTTCTCAGTTGCACCCTGTGATGGGACAAGGGGTAACGGATGTAAACTACAGCATAGCAAGTTCCACCTCAACATGAGGAAGAACTTTTTGACTGTAAGGGTAAGCACTGTAACAGGCTGTGGTATCTCCTTCTCTGGAGACTTTCAAGCCCTGTCTGGATGTGTTCCTGTTCAACCTACACTAGATTCTATGGTCCTGCTCTGGGAGGGGGGTTGGACTCGATCTATGGAGGTCCCTTCCAACCCCTAATATCCTGTGATCCTTGGAACACTTGTTTTTCCAACAGAATACCTGTTGGCAATGTCTCTTAGAGTAAAAAGAACAGAATGAAAATTAGTGAAAAGTTAATCTTTGCATTAATTAATTTTGTTGTTACAAAAGAAGATCAACAGTTGTGTTTAAGCTGTTTTTAGCTGTAATCTGAGCACTTCCATCTGCTCATGCTTGTAAGACCACGTGAAGAACATGGCATTAAATTCATTAGCAGGATAGAAAAATTGGAGGAACAGCAACCAAAAAGAGTTATTAGACAACAGTGATTTATTTATGGAGAAAGATTAATAGCTAGGTTCAGTAGCTCAGCTGAAGGGAAATAATTGGAAAAGCTCTCAAAGGACTCTCTGGAAAGAGGCTCAGATCTCAGATTGTGAAAGTCCTTACTCATTTTCAATTAGTCCTTGTTCAGGATAAGCTCTGGTTAAAAATTAAACAGGAGGAAAGTGGTAACAAATATATTGCAGACCTGACTGTCAAGCAAGGCTAATGCGAGCAGCGGCCTTTGGCGGCAAACAGTTGGAAAGCAGAACTGTCTGTAGGTAGATGACTTCTCCTGGGAAGCTTTAGTGGCTACCTCTGAACCAGAAAAGAAAACAGCCTCTGTTCTTTACTCCTGAAGTCAAACTATAAGAAGGGGCAGAAATGCACTCAGGGCCCAGGTATCCTCTGCAATGGTGCTTGATGGCACAGGCAAAAATGCGCCCGAGTGCCCATAGCTGCTTACAGTGTGAATGATGGCACACCTCTGCTTCAGCCCTTGTTCTGGCCCCAGTTATTTTGCAAATACAGATGTAAACTGGCCCCAGAACCATGTCCCAACAGTCAGACAGCATCAGGATAAGGATAACCTTTTGTTTAGAAAAACAAGAAAAAAAACCCCAAACAATTAAGCATAGAATATGCCAAAGTCTTTAATCGAATCCTGAGGGAAACATACCCCTCATTTATTCCTCCCTTTTTCAAATCTCAAAAAGCAAAGGTGAGCAAATGCACAAAAGTACTTAGAACATATTTACTAATATCCTTCTGTCTGGCAGTCTCAAAAGACAGTTAATTTCCCTTTCTTTTTGAGTTTATTAACTAGATCTTTGCTCTTTACCATCAATGTAAAGATCACAGCATTCTGGAGCAGCATAACTCTCTAAGTAACAAACATAAATGAACAGACTTGGACTCTATTGGAAAAAAAGTGCAGAATTCTGCAATTCACAATCTGTTTCTCCCTCAAAGTATTAAACAAGACAGGAAACTGGAATTGGGGGGGGGGGGGGGGGGGGAGGGGGGGGAGGGGAGAGAAGAGAAATCAAAAAGCACATGGTTGATTTGTACATGATGGTGCCCAGATGGAAAGAGATTGCTTAGCTTCGCTTCACNACTGAGGGAGGTTCTCCTCCCTCTCTACTCTGCCTTAGTGAGGCCACACCTGGAACAGTGCATCCAGTTGTGGGGCTCCACAGTTCAAGAGGGACAGGAATCTACTGGAGAGGGTCCAGTGGAGGGCTACAAGGATGCTGAAGGAACTGGAGCACTGCCTGATGAAGAGAGGCACAGAGACCTGGGTCTGGTTAGTCTGCAGAGAAGACGACTGAGAGGGGATCTGAGCAATGGATAGAAATAGCTGNCCACACCTGGAACAGTGCATCCAGTTGTGGGGCTCCACAGTTCAAGAGGGACAGGAATCTACTGGAGAGGGTCCAGTGGAGGGCTACAAGGATGCTGAAGGAACTGGAGCACTGCCTGATGAAGAGAGGCACAGAGACCTGGGTCTGGTTAGTCTGCAGAGAAGACGACTGAGAGGGGATCTGAGCAATGGATAGAAATAGCTGAGGGCTGGGGGTCAGGAAGGAAGGGACAGGGACAGCCTCTGCTCACTTGTGCTCTGGCATAGGACAAGGGGCAAGGGATGGAAACTGCAGCACAGGAAGTTCCAGCTCAGCATGAAGAACTTCTTGAGTGTAAGGGTGACAGAGCCCTGGCACAGGCTGCCCAGAGAAGTTGTGGAGTCTCCTCTGGAGCCTTCCCACCCCTATCTGTATGTGTTCCTGTGTGCCCTCCAGTAGATTCTCTGGTCCTGCTCTGGCAGGGAGGTTGGACTTAAAGATCTTCAGAAGCCCCTTCCAACCCCTAACACCCTGTGATTGTTATAGTTACCGACAGGTACCCAAACTGTCATTACAAATGGCACTTGGGGGATTCCAGGAATTTCATAGGAAGGCTGGTATTTTATCTTCTGGGTTGGATTTTTGGTTTTGTGTTTGGATGTGGGTTTTCATTTGTTTGTTTTGGTTTGGTTTGTTTTTCCTGCTTTCCTTGGCCTTATCATTACTGGAACACACTGGGCTAATGCACAATTTCTTTTTATTTTTATTTTTTTTAAATAATCCACCAAGATAGAGACTGTTTTAGAAATGGCACTGAAAAGTATTATTCACTACAGAACACTGTTAAGGGAGGTTTCATCTATTCCTGGAGAATTATATAACAGCTCTGGATTTCTCTCCCGAGAGACATGGAGCCTGGGGAATAAATGTAATATTTTCAAGCAGAACTCTGTACACTTGCATTTAATTATAAAAATAGTTATATCTTTATAGAGTCTGTAGCAGCAGTCATTATATCCAGAAAGTTTTTCTTTCCTTTTTTTTTGTTTGTTTGTTTGTGTGTGTGTGTTGGGGTTACTTTCTCCTCCCTCAGACATAGAAAAGAAACTTGTAACACCATTTTTTCCCCAACATATTTTTTAATGCACTACAGCAGTGTGGTTAAGATCAAAGAACCCTGACCCTACAGATGAAGTCACCATTCTGTAAAGCAAAAATACATGCCACATGCTGCCAACATTTTGTGGTCTTGGGAAGAAAGAATGAGAGCTCTTTCTGCTACCAGCTTTCTGAAGAAATAAGCCTTGCAACACCACAGAAAGTATTTATTAGTCTGCTTTTTAAAAGCAATCAATTGTGCCTTTGAATAACAAATGAAAGAGCCATAAAGAACACTGCCAGTAAGAAAAGCAGTTAAGGGCTTGTCAGAGCATATTTAGTGTCCATTTGCTTGACAACCTTGCGAAGAGAAGCTTACTGATTTTACAAGAAAGCCTAACATCCACCCTGAAACAACAATTTTCTAGGATCTTATGCAAAAGAAGAAAATTGTCAGCAATGTACCTAATCTCAGCATGTTCCCTGCAAAAATAATACACTGATTAACAACTCCCCCTCTACTCTGCCCTGGTGAGACCACATCTGGAATACTGTGCAGTTTTGGGCTCCCCAGTTCAGGAGAGACAGGGACCTGCTGGAGAGAGTCCAGTGGAGAGCCACGAGGATGATCAGAAGACTTGAGCATCTCCCCTGTGGAGAGAGTTTGAGAGTCCTGGGGCTGTTTAGTCTGGAGAAGACTGAGAGAGGATCTGAGCAATGTCTATAAATAAATGAGGGGTGGGTGTGAAGTGGAGGGGGCAAGCTCTTTTGGGTGATGCACAGCAACAAGACAAGAAGCAATGGATACAAACTGGAACAGAGGTTTCAGCTCACCATGAGGAGAAACTTCTTTAGAGTGAGGGTACCAGAGCCCTGGAACAGGCTGCCCAGAGAGGTTGTGGAATCTCCTTCTCTGAAGACTTTCCAAATCCACCTGGATGCATTCCTGTGTGGACTACCCTAGGGGACCCTGCCTCGGCAGGGAGGTTGGACTCGATGATCTCTTTGGGTCCCTTCCAACCACTGACATCTGTGATCCTGTGATTCCTGGCAATGCCAGTCCTATGTAATGTACATAGCCCCTTGAATCAAGCTCGTCTTTCTTGTGCCTGTCCAACATGCTGTACTTAGTATCTTAATATACAGCACAAGCTGTGACATACTGGTAAAGCCCTTTTAGACTGCTTGAGGAAACTGAGGATTGCTGCATCCAGGTGATGGAAAGCAGTCCCATGGAAAAGGACTTGGGGCCTTCAGGAGAGACATAACCTGGTTTTCTATTTTCATTGATGAAAACTACCGCTTGATGACATTTCAGGAAAAGGCAAAGTTCCACAGTGTTGAACAAAAAGCAAAACCGAATCACATCTGTGAACTGCCAGAGGTCACAAGGCAGGGAACTACGAGCGGCTGGACCTCCCAAAAACAATTTGCCAGTTGTACATACCCTGATACAACTTTAGGGAGCAGCTGAGTGAAATGTAGCAGGGTATGATGGAAATTTGCTTTTACTGCTTCATGGTCTTGTCATCAGGGTCCTGTAAACACTCAGAATTGTCATGCAGTTCATTAAAAAATGCACTGTTTCTGCAGCACAGCACCACCGTAGGAGCACAAACCATCTCCAAGCCAGAGTTGGAGGTCAGGGCTCAGCCCTGCCCACGCCCAGCGCGTTCCTTACGCTCCGGAGAGGTGGCAGCGCAGTTGCCAGTTCTTTGCCCCGCGGTGCACATGTGCATTACTCATCATCTCCCGCAATTCGCACGCCAGGCCAGAACCTCCCGAGCCTCCTCAGCCCTGCCCCACCACCCGTGACCACAGCCTAGACCGGGCCCGGGCCGAGGTCCAGGACGCGAAACCGCACTGACATCCGGCACCTGAAGTGGCCGCCTGGCAGCGCGGTCCCGGGCGCTCGACTTGCTCCTGGCAAGGCGGGACGGGGGCGGGCGGAGGAGTGCCGGAGGAGGGCGCGGAGCGGCTGCGGCATGGCGGTGCCTGGCCAGCGGCGCGGGGCGGCCGTGGAGGAGCTGTGGGGGGTGTTGCTGCCTCTGCAGCGGCCGGAGGACTCTGATTCGGAGGCCGAGGAGGAGGCTGAGGAGGATCCGCACTTTGCGGAGGCTGCGCTGATGGAGGAATCTAGGCCGGAGTTGGCGGCCGCGCTGCCGCCACGCCGAACTGGTGAGGGGTGGCGGGAACGGAGCGGGGCCGAGCAGCCTCCGGTGCCCTCCCCTGGCTACGGCCTGCCTTAGAGGCAGGGTTGTGCTCGGAGGAGACGCTGCCTTGGGAACGAGTGAGCTGCGCTCCGCATCCGCGCTGGGCCTAGGCCGGCGCCGGGTCCAGCCCTGGCCCAGCGTGGGTTGTGGCGAAGGCCGCGCAGGGTGCGCGGGCGCTTGAGCTTCGGCGGCTCTCCTGCTGCCTACGCGTTCGGTCCTATACCGCCTGGCATCCGCCTCGCTGGCATCAGGGTCGGGTCTTGTCTGGCGATGTGGAATGTTTCAAAGGCAAACTTCCCCCGGTTAGTGAATATATTACAAGTAAAGGGAAAATGGTCCGAAGTAGGCGATCGATCTTAGACGAAGTAATCGAAGGGTAGTGGCATCTGAGCTTTTGTATGGCCACGGCACTGCAACAGTAAGAACGTAGAAAGTTTTTGAGTTGTCACGCACACACGGCATACATTTATTTACTTATTTTAAATTAACGTGTATATGTCTGCATTTTTACTTACTTATCGTGACAAGTAAAGAGTGTTACTACTGCAGTTGAATGATTCCCTCCTTGAACTTTGTTTAGAAAAGGAGGTAGGGGAACAACGGTCGCCTGCTGGAGGTTAATGGTTCCCTACTTGACTTCTGTTAAGAACAGGAGGCTTGCCTAGCAATAATATTTTGTAAAAAAAAAAAAAGTTTTAAAAATACCGAATTTGAGCTAGGTAACAAGGGGAAGAGCAATAGCGAAGTCGTTAGAGACACAAGAGCTTCTGGTGCTCTGGTGTGGTAAGAGGTCCTGCTAAATTCAGGTGCTTGCTTTGTTGGGGACATGTTTATGTTGTTATGTAATGTTTAGCCTCCAGTCAAACGGTGGATTGAGGAATCTCGTGTTAATTTTTTTGTGAGGGAAAGGGGGTGGAGAGAGGAGGCAAACCACGTCACACAAAATGGTAAGGGTTTATTGTATTAATTGCTTATAATTTTGGTGGTTTCGGTTGCAGGAAGTATTTAGCATAGGAGTGTATCTGAAGTGAATCCGGGCACCGTGAATTAACAGTTCCTGGCAGGCTATTTTGAAATCGAATTGCAGATTTGTCATAAATGGTGTGATTTGGACCATGTGCTGGTGTGTTCAGCTGGCTTACTAAATAGTCATATGTGAGCTTGATTCTGGGACTTAGAGAAGCAGTTTTAATGCTTGCTTCTGAGGTTGGTTTCACTTTCCTTTTCAAATGCTGCTAGAAAAACTGACATCAGGAAGTTTATGAAAATCCCAGCTTTACTTATACTGCTGCAACTTTACAAAAAAGACAAAACTGAGCTTTGAACAAACAAAACAAAGCTTTGGAATCTTTATGACTATCAATTAACAATAGCTTTTTATTGTTTTATTTTTAAAATTTTCTTATGATTCAGTTGTTATACAGGACTACTCCAAAAAAGAGTATCAAGTAGTTGGACGTTTTCCGTTGGTTGGACCGTGGTGGAGGGTTAATGTTAAAGCTAAAAAAATGGGATCTAAGTACTTTGTGCAAGGATACCCGTCGTATTTTCTGCGGACTGACATAGAAGAAAACAACTGGCAAGTCTTTTCACTCTTTCTCACGGCATGTGATGTTCCTGAGGAGTTTAGAAGAAGTTTTTTTGCTTGGCTTCCTATGGAGTCTCTGCTGAGTTTTAGAAATCTTGAGGAAAAACTAAAACAGTTCCAAGTTTCACACACAGAGACAGGGAAGAAGCAAAGAATCACCAAAGATTGGGACATCTTCTACTACGTTTCAAAATCACGTAGGTATATGCTGTGCTATTTTGATTGTTTTATAAGCTGCTGTGTTCTGTGTCAGATATTGTCCTCAAGCTAACATGTCTTCACATAAAGTGTATATTCAGATGAGTTTCAAACACGTTTCTTTTTATTTTGAATTTCAATATGCAAAGTTTCTTTTTATTTTGAATTTCAGTCATGCAAAGTTCCTGTTTTACTTTGTATTTGAAGATGGTGGGAGAGCTGTCCAATTGAAGACAGGCACACAGTTAGAAACACATCAGGACTTTCCTGAATTCTGTAGGCTTACTAAGTAGAATTCTCTGTGCTAGGGGTGCAGAGGCACTGCGGCTGGCTTTCTACACTATATTCAAGTGTAACAAACTAATTGAAAATGGATTGGGTAGTGTTTAAATACAGTGTTGTGGCTTTTTAGGACAACTACATGTTCAGAGATAGTGTAGCTACTGCTGTGTAGTGCAGAGCAGCAGTCCAAATCAGCTTCACAAAACAGGCTATCAAAGTGTTTTTGAATCCTGCCTATCAGCAGATTGATGTGGCTGAGGAGCAGAATGTGGAAACACTGGAGCCTTCCTGCATGGAGATCATCCATAACAAGATCCTTAGCAGTCCTGAACTATGTTGATGTGACTACATGAGTGTTAGAGCTTGGAATGTGCTTTTGAAGAGAACATCTGTTTTGTCCCCATTGTGTTGTAGTCTCCAAGAGTATATTGACTGTTTTCTTACTGGATGAAACTCAAAAGATGTGTTCCAATTGCACATCTAATGTACTCCAACTTCTAACAGATATTCAGTCTGGAGGACCAGACTATAGGTGGTCTGAAGCAGAACACTGAAATACAGAAAGTCCAGATGTCTGAGATGTGCCTTCAGCACTAGCTGAAGTGTTTTGCTCTGATGATCTTTTTTCATCCTGATGTGGACAGAGGCAGTCCTGGGTTGATGCTATGCAAAGCCGCTTTGGTGTCAGTGCTGTGGGACTCAACTGTTTTAAATCCAGCTGCAGCTGTGCATAAATCTATACAGACAGGCTGGTCTTTCTACTGTTACGTGCAAGCAAAGTCTTGCAGTACCTAGTTTACTGGGCCGTGTCAGGTCAAAAGGTGGAGGTGAGTATTTCAGAGTTCAAACCATGTCTGAATAGTTTAGAGCTCCTACTCTTTACTCCAGATCACATGTAAAGAGAGGAAGATTTTCACAGTTCTGTGGACTTTCACCATTTTTGTTCTGTTTTTTGTAGTGGTAGAAAAGTTTTAACCCCGTTCATGGACTTTAGAACTTTTGATGTGGGAGCTTGGGTCTGGTTTGCTGCATGACTTTTAATGGTCTGTATGGGTCACTTCTGATTGAGATTTGTCCAGCACGTTCATGACTCTTCAGAGCTACAGATTGCACAGTGTGCCTAGGTGCACTGCTCACTGCTCTTGTAGCTGGTGGATTTTCCCTAGCATCTAACTTAAGTTACTTTTCTACAAATTAAGATTTCCTCTTTTTCTATCATTAGGCCAAAAAAACCTGACCTGCATCCTTGTATGTCATTTGCTACTAATGCTGTTGTCATTTTTTTTTCCTGGTTGCCATTAATTGTTATGGGCTTCATCAGTTTGTTCTTCAAGCTTTCTTGATAGTCGTCATGTGGATATAATGTGTGCTTTAAAGGGAAAAGTTTTTCTCTTTGCCTTTCTGTAGGTAAGAGTGATCAGAACAAGTACTGAAAGAAATTGGTGGTTTAAATTTGGAATTGGGCATTTCCTTAGCACTTCATTAAACATGGTGTTACTTGGTGTTTGTTGGGGTTTTTTTTGTTCCCTTGACAAGAGGTAAAACTTCTGCAAGTCTCACTTTTGTCCAACATCTGTTTTGTTTTGTTTTTTTTTTTTTTTGCAGCAAGAAGTAGAGCAGATCAGTTTCATTATTGCCATTTTGCAGATTCCAAGACTGAGATAGCTCCCAAACAGGGAGAGTGATAGCTTAAGGTTGTTAAAAAGCCAGTGGAGAGCAGTCTTCCTTCATTCTGCTACTCGATACTGCAAATTTAGAAGCCTCTTTTCTTGTTTTGGGTTTTAAACATTCTTCTGTACATCTGTATGAAAATTATCTTAGGTAAGAGGCAGGTGTGGTGAGCTCTGAGCTGATTTGCTATTAAATGCTATTGAGTATGCAATTCAAGCCAGGTGTATAATGCACATTTTCGAAACGAGCTTATTCAGTTGCAGCTTTTAGGCGATTTCTTAACGTAATTTTTCCCCAAGGCGGTTCAGGGAAAATAGACTTGCAAAGAATATTAAAAAGATTTTAAAAATAATAAGAAACTGAAAGAAATACAGGGTGTTTTGGATGCAAGGGAGGCAGAAGGATAAAAACCAGAGTGAAATGAAATTGCCTTTACTGGGATCTTTGTGTATCGCTTATAACCTCCTTGGTTTCTGGTGCATCCAGTTGCAGGAAAGGCAGCGTTGGTAGCTCTGACTTTTCCAATGATACTGGAATTCCTGCCGATTCTTCTGCCACGCCATTTTTGCTGCCTTGTGGATATGCTGACTTGGCAAACAAAGACTGAAAAGAACAATGGCATGGATGGTGAGAAAACAGGTTTTCAAGGGGAGATGCTACCAAAATTGGATGAGATATTAAAGAATGATCCATGGAAACTTGGATTCAGCAGGGTAAGTAGTGTTAGAAAGGGTAAAAAAATGTGGCATTTGTATAAATTTGAGCTATTGGAATACATTGGTGTTCCACAGAGTCACACAAATGGTCAGGGTGGAAAAGCCCCTCAGGATCACCAAGTCCTACCCATATCCTTACTCTACAAGGTTCACCCTAAACCATATCCCCAAGCACCACATCCAAACAACTTTTAAACACATCCAGGGTTGGGGACTCCACCACCTCTCTCGGCAGCCCATTCCAGTACCTGACCACCCTTTCAATGGAAAAATGTTTCCTAATATCTAGTCTAAACTTACCCAATGGCAGCTTGAGGCCATTCTCTATTCTATTTACCTGTGAGAAGAGTACAGCACCAACCACTCCATAAGGTCCTTTCAAGTAGCTGCAGACAACCATGAGGTCTTCCCTCAGCCTCCTCTGTTTCACGCTAACCATCCCCAGCTCCCTCAGTTGCTCTTCATTAGATTTATTCTTCAGGCCCTTCCCCAGCTTCCTTGCCCTCTGCACTGGCTCCAGCACCTCCACATCTCTCTTGTATTGAGGTGTCCAAAACTGAATACAACACTTAAAGTATGGCCTCACCAGTGTTGAGTCAAAGGGGACAGTTCACTCCATACTCCTGCCGGCCACAGCATTTATAATCCCAACCAGGATGCCATTTGCTTTCTTGGCCACCTGGGCACACTGCTGGCTCATATTCAGCTCCTTGTCTGTTATGACCCCCAGGTCCCTTTGTGTCAGCAGCTCTCCAGCCACACTGCCCCAAGCCTCTAGCATTGCTTGGGGTTGTTGTGACCCAAGAGCAGGACCTGGCATTTGGCCTTACTGTAGCTTATCCTGCTAAAGCTGCCCCATCCATCCCATCTATCCAAGTCCCTCTGCAAAGCCTCCCTACCCTTGTGCAGATCAGTACTCCTACCTATCTTGGTATCAGTTATGGTCAGTTTACTAAATGACCTGGTAAGCTGGACCAGTTTTAGCATAGGTCCAGTTTTAACTGGACTCAGTTTTAGCATAAGTTGGTTTGGGTTTTATTGTTCATTTCAGATTCAGAAGATTTTTAAGTGGTTCTGTTACAGCCATTTAGTCTGTTTTACAAGGAGTAGAAAATTAGATATTTGAGGTAATTGGGCCATAAGTAAGTAAGCTAATTTAAACCACTCAAGTTTAATGTCCCATTCAGTTTTACACCGACAAAATGAGATTTTCTGCTTTTAAAACATAAAGTAGTATCTGTGCTTTCATAGTAGAGTAGGTAGGGTACTTTATGTGAGGTTATCTGGTCTAGTGGTCCTCCTTTTTTATAGTAGGATTTGCCATTACTGTTTACTTTCCTGCTTTCCTTTACTATACCTGCTGTATAGCTTTGCTGCTGCAGCTTGCCTTAGCACTTCTGTGCTTCATGGTGCAGCTTTAGCTTTAGCTTAATAGTTAAGTGTGATTAGTTAACCCCTCTGCTTCAATCCTTAAAGTACTCATGGATGTTCTGATTTGTCTTCAAGATCTCAAATTTCAAAGGTTCAGCAGTCTGGCCAACATATTCCAGTGTTTCACATCCTTTCCTTTTAAAAGCTTTTCCTGATGTCCAATTCAGCCTTCTTGCTGTCTTGTTTCTTTTACCAAGGACCTGATTTCTCCTTGCTTTTTTTTTTTTTTTTTTTTTTTTTTTTTTTTAGTTGCTAAAAGACTCTCTTTAGATTTTTTTCTTAAGGCTCAGCAAGTCCAATTCACTTTTCTTTCCCTCAGTAGCTCATCTTTTTGGAACAGCTCAGTCTGTCACTATTTTGCAGTAGTCCCTGTGAAGGTGCATTTCTTGAAGAATTTGGTACACTATTCTGGCTAATGCCTTTCCTCTGCTCTCTTTCTACACTTTTTGGGCCTGTGGTGAGACATTGGAACAGGTTGCTCAGGGAGGCTGTCCCTGGGGGTGTTCAAGGCCAGGTTGAACAAGGCCTTAATATTTAAATACTTAAAAGAGAGGATCCAGGGAGACATAATAGCAGCCTTCCAGTATATGAAGGGGCCCTACAGGAAGGCTGGAAAGGGACTGTTTACAAAGGCCTACAGTGACAGGATGAGGAGCAATGGTTTTAGAGAAGAGCAGATTTAGGTTGGACATTAAGAGGAAGATCTTTACCATGAGGGTAGTGGAATACTGGAACAGGTAGCCCAGGGAGGTAGTTGAGCCCCATCCTTGGAGATATTCAAGGACAGGCTTGGTCACATCACCTACTGGAGGATGTCCCTGCTTAGTGCAGGGGAGTTGGACTAGATGACATTTGGAGGTCCCTTCCAACTCAAACCATTCTATGAATCTATGAATTAGATGTGCACATGTTCTCCCCGGCACCCAGTTTCTGCATCAGGTTTATGATTTTTAAAGCTCCTATTTTATACAGAAGGGTGACTGATTGCAATTATCATTCCATCTTTTATCTATCTATCTATCTGTCTATATTTATATATATACACATTATAGAATCATAGAGTGGTTTGGAAGGGACCTCCAAAGGTCATCCAGTCCAACACCCTCAGCAGGGGCATCATCACCTAGATCAGGCTGTCCAGAGCGCTACCAAACCTCACGTTGAATGTCTCCAGGGAAGGGACCTCAACCACTTTCCTGGGCAACTTGTTTCAGTCTTCCACCAGCCTCATAGTAAATAAGTTGGTCCTAACATCCAATCTCAGTCTGCTCTGCTCTAGTTGGAAGTCGTTGACCTTGTCCTGTTACTGCAGGCCTTTGCCTCTCTCCAGCCTTCTTGTAGGGCCCCTTCAGGTACTGGCAGGCTGCCATTAGATCTCCCTGGGGCCTCCCTTTCTCCAGGCTGAACAACTCCAGCTCCCTCAGCCTGTCCTTGTAGCATTATAACTTCGTATATTATGAAAAATACATAACTTCCGGTAGACTTCCAGTCTCTGAATTGCAATCTGTGTTTACTAGGAGGAATGTTACTCCACAGGAGGCTAACATCCTGTAAAATAAATGTATGTTTGCTTTTATTCTTTCTGGGGACAAGATCACCTATAGGGAACTGAACCTTTCTTACTGTGAGGCAACGTGGGCTGCCTTCTGCCAGTGTGAACATCTCCTCTGGAAGATTCCTGACTTGCAGAAGAATGCATTAATTCTGTATGATCAACTCAAGAAACAGTGCAGAGAGATGGGACACACTTATGAAGACCAAGATGAATTAGCTCGCTTTGTATCCAAGGATATGTCCATTGAGCATGTCTGGCAGTCTCTTGAGTTTTTGAAAGATCAGAATATAGTGGTTAGGGAGAAAAAAATGGTGTTTCTGCCTCATCTTTACAGATCTGAGAAAGACATTGCCACATGTATAGGTGACCTTCTGTCAAACGGCTCATGGCAGCTGGACATTGATGTGAGAAAGGTACTGTGCCTTTCTGAGACGCCGAGAGAAGTAGGAGCTAACAAAATGAGCATTACCCAGGCTCAGGAGATGGAGCAGCTGAAGGGGAATTGTCTGGACAGCTCTGACCCTAAAAATCACTTTCCTGAAAAGAAATTAGGGGCTATGTCTGCTGCCCAAACTAAAGCAGAGGTGGACTTGGATCAAGTGACTGCTATGGAAAAGATTTGTTCTAATCCTGTCACAGTCATAAGTGGAAAAGGAGGCTGTGGGAAGAGTACAATAGTTAGCTGCCTCTTTAAACACTTAAAGCAGCTAGAAAAAGAAGTGGAAGCTGCTTCCAAAGACTTTGAAGAAGACCTGGATGCATCTGAGGAGTGGAATACCTTTGATCATCTGTCAGAGGCAGAGAATATGTACACAAAAAAACTGTTGAATGTTCTATTTGCTGCACCTACAGGGAGGGCTGCCAGCCTTTTGCGTGAAAAAAGTAAGCTTCCTGCCTATACACTGCATCAGGTAAGGAATGGATTTGTTTGGCTGGTTTTCTGTTTGCATTCTGAAAGACTGTTGTAGTTTAGAGCCAGGCAGTTGCCTCTCTTACCTCTTCCAAAAGGGCTCAAAAGAAAACGCTCACGCACAGGATTGAAGTGGAAAGTTTAAATGGAGATGCTACTCACAACTACATGCAATAGTACAAAGCATAGAGAGTACACAAAATCCATAGTCCATCTTGCCCACGGTTCTCCAAGAACCTCCTTAGGCCAAAGCCTCACACAAACCTCCCTCTAAACCAGGCCAACAAACTTAACACCTCATGCTCACCCCTCCGCCATGCCTCTCTACCGACATACTTAAGCAGTGTAGTGCAGCTGAAATCTGTCTTGGCAGCTCCAGCCCCCAGCTGGGCTGCTTCAGACCCTAATTGGCAGCGTTGCCAAAGCTGAAACCAGGCCTCGCTCCCCACCAAAGAGATAACAGCCTGCATGTCCTCCTGGGAGCAGAGGGAGGGAAAAGGGGAAGAAACTGACTGCAGCCAGTTTTATAGGGATGCAGGACTTGTGGGAGTGAAGTACACTTCCCAGTCCACTTCCTGGACCTCTCTAGCCTCTGGAAGTCTGTAACTTCATGGTTTCTTAAAGGTACACAGCCTCAAATGATAACAAAGTCATTGTGGCACTCTCCAGTCATGTTTTGAGGGAAAAAAAAAGAGGCAGCTTGTTGCTGACCTTTCCTTATAAAATGAGGAGCTGTTAATGGTAATAATCTTTATGTCCAGCTTGTCAGCATTTGAAAGTAAGTGTTGGATTTTGAGGAATCATAAATCATGTGAAGTAATTTTGGCATGTTTTTTTTCCTACACACACAGAGATTTGTGACATTGCAGAGGATCTGGTATTTTTAGCCTCTCAGTTTTGGGGTTTTATGTAGATGTTTGGTGTTTTTTCTGTGAAAGACAGAAATACTTTCTATGTGGCAGAGCTTTCTGTTGCCTAGCAGTTGTACTGATACTTGCATATACATGAAGGGAACAGTAGCCTGGGGTTGAGTAAAGAGAGAAATTTAATTCGCACAGTGCTTCCTCAGTTAGTGATAGATAGTGTGCAGATTATTAAGAGACAAAAGCGGAAAGCAAACAACTTGTTAATAAACTCAGGTCAAGCCTCTGTTGTCCTGGGTAGTGGAAGGTACCCAGAAGACATTCTAATAGCATTAAAAGTACTGTGGATTTGTTCTATCTTCAGGGACTGGATAGTTGTTAGTTCCTCTTCCCTGGGAAGTGTTGGGGATTTACAAATGTCAGCAAGTTGTAGTAGGAGGTGGTGTGTTACTGAATAACCTTATATTCTTTAAGGAACCTAGAGGAAAAATAGGATGCATTTCTGTGCTTTTGTGTGAGTGTGAGAATCCCAGGTAGAAATGGATTCACCAAGGAGAAAAATATAAGACTCAGCAGTTGAGTTGTCTGAATTTTTATTGGTTTAAGCTCAGAATTCAGATAATAGCTCTAAAAGAAACATTGGAAGCTGCCACACTCTGGCTACCTTTATCAGACAGTTGTTTACTGTTGATTTATTTTGGTTTGTCTCTAGATTATCTATAGTTTTCAATCTTGGAAGCGAAGTGGAAAAGTTCTTCCGTGGAAGTTTTCTCACGTGACAGTTCTGGTTGTGGATGAAGGAAGTTTGGTGTCTGTACACGTACTTAGTTTAGTTTTAAAACTCTTGTGTGAGCATTCTCAGCTTGCCAAGCTTATTATTCTAGGTAAGTGAAGCAGCACATTTATCACTATGCAGTATTTGTTAATACACAAACTGCAGTGTAAGGATCAGAGCTGCCACTGGTCTCACTGAGCCTCCTAAACCCCTCAGAGTGTTACATTGTTCTGTACTTGGACATTTCTGCAGATTCGTAAGGTCAGATGAGACAATTTTCCATCTCAACTGTCAGTATGAAAGTGTCAGTATCTTCTGTCCTTTGTTTAATAGTGTTTTGTCTGATTCTGAAAGTATTACGACTTAGAATCATGGAATCATAGACCGGTTTAGGTTGGAAGGGACCTCAAAGCTCATCCAGTTCCAACCTCCTGCCACAGGCAGGGACACTTCCCACTGGAACAGGTCGCGCAAGGCCTCATCCAACCTGGCCTTGAACACCTCTGGGGAAGGAGCAGCCACAACCTCCCTGGGCAACCTGTGCCAGTGCTGCCTCACCACCCTCACTGCAAAGAACTTCCTAACATCCAGTCTAAATCTCCCCTCTGCCAATTTAAACCCATTCCTCCTTGTCCTGTAATTACCAGACCTTGTCAGTAGTCCCTCCCCAGCCCTTCTGTAGGCCCCCTTCAGATACTGGAAGGCTATTCCAAGATCTCCGTGAAGCCTTCTCTCCAGGCTGCAGAGCCCCAACTTTTGTAGTCTGTCCTCATAGCAGAGCTGCTCCAGGCCTCTGAGCATCCTTGTGGCCTTCTCTGGACTGGCTCAAACAGTTCATGTCCTCCTTGTGCTGGGGATTCCAGAANAGCCACAACCTCCCTGGGCAACCTGTGCCAGTGCTGCCTCACCACCCTCACTGCAAAGAACTTCCTAACATCCAGTCTAAATCTCCCCTCTGCCAATTTAAACCCATTCCTCCTTGTCCTGTAATTACCAGACCTTGTCAGTAGTCCCTCCCCAGCCCTTCTGTAGGCCCCCTTCAGATACTGGAAGGCTATTCCAAGATCTCCGTGAAGCCTTCTCTCCAGGCTGCAGAGCCCCAACTTTTGTAGTCTGTCCTCATAGCAGAGCTGCTCCAGGCCTCTGAGCATCCTTGTGGCCTTCTCTGGACTGGCTCAAACAGTTCATGTCCTCCTTGTGCTGGGGATTCCAGAACTGTGTACACAGTACTCTAGGTGCAGTCTGTGTGGTAGCTAATTAAATCTTGCTGCTGAAAAACTTTAAACAAGTTGGTGTTGGTATATTAATCACATGTTAGAAGAGAGGTTTTGTATAATTCTTAATGCTAGGATCATCTAGGATAAGTGCAGAGTCCTGCACCTGGGAAGGAAAAATAAGCTGCACCAGTACAGCTTAGGAGGTGATCTGCTGGAGAGCAGCCCTGTGGAGAAGGACCTGGGAGTGCTGGTGGATAACAAGTTCTGCATGGAACAGCAATGCGCCCTTGTGGGCAAGAAGGCCAGTGGATCTTGGGATGCATTAAGAAGAGTGTGTCCAGCAGATGCAGGGAGGTTCTCTTCCCCCTCTGCTCTGCCCTAATGAGGCCTCATCTGGAATGCTGCATCTAATTCTGGGCTCCCTGGTTCAAGAGGGACAGCAATCTACTGGAGAGAGAGGGCTACAGGGATGCTGAAGGGACTGGAGCACTGCCTGATGAGGAAAGGCTGAGAGCCCTGGGGCTGCTTAGTCTGCAGAGGAGAAGGCTGAGAGGGGATCTGAGCAATCGATAGAAATAGCTGAGGGCTGGGGGTCAGGAAGGAAGGGACAGAGACAGCCTCTGCTCACTTGTGCCCTGGCATAGGGCAAGGGGCAAGGGATGGAAACTGCAGCACAGGAAGTTCCAGCTCAGCATGAGGAAGAACTTCTTGAGTGTAAGGGTGAGAGAGCCCTGGCACAGGCTGCCCAGAGAGATTGTGAAGTCTCCTTCTCTGGAGCCTCTCCAGCTCTGTCTTGGGTGTTTTCCTGTGCAACCTGTGCTAGATTCTGTGGTGCTGCTCTGGCAGGGAGGTTGGACTGGAAGATCTCCAGAGGTCCCTTCCAACCCCTGACATCCTGTGATCCACTGTTTTCCTGCTGTTTATGTTTCACCTGCTTCTGATGTTTGTTTCTTAGATACCTTTATAATTTCAGAACCCCTTTCCAATTTGACATCATACATTGAATATTATTGAATATATCACATGTGATTTGTTTTAATTCACAAAGTGTAAAATCAGCCTTGTCTGCTTTCTGAGAGGTTTGCTTTGTAACATGCCATTTATTGCATTTATAGCTTTCAGAAAATGTTTGCATAAGTTGTGACCACTGTTTATCATGAAGAGTGATTTGCACCTACTAGTAAAACATTTACTGAGGGAGGAATATGGAAAATTCAAACTACACCACAGCCTGATTCAAGAATCTGTGAAACTGTTTGGGTTAAGTTTCATTTCATGTGGATTATGTTGAGGAAGCAACGTAACTATGGAGAGGATTGAGCATTTGTTAATTCCAGTGGTTTGTTTTCAAGGCAGTTTTTAACAAATAATCTGCTGTTGCTTCTCACAGACCAAAACTTGCATTTTGTTTAGGTGATACAAGGCAGCTGCCAAGCATAGAGCCAGGAAACATGTTAGCTGATATGTTTGAGGGGCTGAAATCAAGAGGCTTCACTGTGGAACTGCGAACTAATCACAGAACTGAATCACAGCTAATTGTAGATAATGCATCAAGGTAGGATTTCCTTATGTATGTAAGAAGCATCCTTGCAGCAGGCTTGGCAAAACAGTAGAGTATTCAGGTTCAGCTCTATAGTATTGCCTCTCTTACAGTTTCTTCTTCTATGTCACTAACACTGATTTTAAAAACAAAGTCCCCAAACAACAACAAACTCCCACAGATTTTTCCAGGAGTATATGTATTGGACAAACCCCCAACATTTTGTGCTGGAATACTCTTGAATTTCAAATCAACAAATTCAATTATTATCAGTATTCAGTTATCAAATGCTAACTGTTGTTTTTCAAATGAGCTTTCTGAAATGACTTAAGCATTGCTCCTCTAAAAAAGGAAGCTTTAAAGACATTACTGTTAAGTGTGACAGCAGCTAAAATAACTTGAGAATTTAGATGTCAAGGACATTACATCATAGTTCCTTTGGTTTTTTTTTTTTTTGTTTGTTTTTTTGTTTGTTTGTTTTGTTTTGGTTTTTTTTTCCTGTATTAGTACCTCCAACCTCTAAATGTTTCCAGCATTTGCATGACTTTTGGTCTGGAAATTATCCTGTTCCCTGTTAGTGCAGGACTTCTTTTTTACACCACGAACAGGAAGATCTAGGTCTGAGTGCTCAAGACCTTTCCATATTGTTTGGAATCTTAGGATCTTCTGAACATTTGCAAGATGTCCAGAACTACCAACCATTTTACTATGCTCTCACTAGTGGTCTGGATTGAGGTTTTTTTCTTTTGGAAGCACCTCTGCATTACTCCAGTCTGCTCCCATGAGAACAGTATAGGTAATACTAAGTGTCTCCTGCAGTGCTGAAGGGTTTAGAGAGTAAATAACTATTTTTTTTTTAGTATGAAATTAAGTTATGGTTAGAAGAAAGAGTTTTTGTTGTATGTAGTGTAGATGACCAAGATGTATAAATGATGAGTTTCAGGCTGATGCAGATGATGATGATGATGATGATGATGGTGATGATGATGATGTGCTGGTAGCCTTTAACTAGAAAATCATTTTTCTTTTCTGTTTTCCCTCCTCTGTTTGGCCAAGAATCTCTCACCGGAAGCTTCCTGAATTTGATGAAGTGCTGAAAGTTTCTGACTGGAATAAAGGAATGACAATGCCAAGCCCAGAGAAGAAATTCATCCTTGTTGCTTTGCCTGCTGGTGGGGATTGTAACAGTGCACACAGTCAGTTTATGATCTTGAATTCCTCTGTTTTGCTTTAACTCACATGTTGGGAAGATTTTTAGTCTGTTTTAATTGGTGGTATAAATTGAAATGTTGAGTTCGTGGTGTATCAATGTGGCACCAATACAGGCTGGGCAGTGACTGGCTTGAGAGCAGCCCTGGGGAGAGGGACTGGGGGGTGCTGGTGGACAAGAAGCTCAATATGAGCTGTCAGTGTGCTCTTGCAGCCCAGAGGCACAACCAGAGCCTGGACTGCATCAACAGAAGTGTGGCCAGCAGGATGAGGGAAGTGATTCTTCCCCTCTGCTCTGCACTGGTGAGACCTCACTTGGAGTACTGTGACCAGTTCTGGAGCACTATTATGAGAGGGCTATGGATGTGCTGGAAGGTGTCCAGAGAAGGGCCACAAGGATGATCAGTGGGCTGGAGCTGCTCTGCTGTGAGGAGAGACTGAGGGAGTTGGGGCTGTTCAGTATGGAGAGGAGAAGGCTCCCAGGTGACCTTACTGTGGCCTTTCAGTATCTTAAGGGGGCCTACAAGAAAGCTGGGGAGGGACATTTTAGGATCTCAGGTAGTGATAGGACTGGGGGGAATGGAAGAAAGCTAGAAATTAGTAGATTGAGACTGGATGTCAGGAAGAAGTTCTTCAGCATGAGAGTGGTGAAAGCCTGGCAGGGGTTGCCCAGGGAGGTGGTGGAAGCCTCATCCCTGGTGGAAGCCTCATCCCTGGAGGTGTTTAAGGCCAGGCTGGATGAGGCTGTGGCCAACCTGGTCTAGCGTGAGGTGTTCCTGCCCATGGCAGGGGGCTTTGAACTAGATAATCCTTGTGGTGCCTTCTAAGCCCGACTGATTCTGTGATTCTACTTTATGGCTTCTGTAATTGCAGACAGTAGGACCCCTAAGTGCAAAGGATGCACTGCAGAGCTCCAACACAGCATTTTCATTGTGAGAAAAGGAGGTGATAGAGCTCCAACCAGTAGTGAGAAGGGGGTAATAGAGCTCCAACCAGTGTAATCTGATGTGCTTGGCTCTGTGTTGTAGCTGGAGCTGTCAAATCTTAAAGGATTAAAATTTTCAGAGGTGAATCATTGTGTATACAGCAACTGTAACAGGATAGTGTTTTGGACAGAAGTGTGCTCCCATTAAGTTAGGAAAATGGAAGCAGAGGGAACACCAGAATTTCTTTGGGTTCAGGGTTATAGCTCTTGGTTGGGTGGTTTTGGTTGTTGTTTTGTCTGCATGTTTTTTGCTTGTATGGGGTGGTGATGGTGTTGTGGATTTTTGTTGTTTGTTTAGGTTTTGCCTGTTTGTTTTTTAACCTTTCTTAGAAAAGGGGGTTGAGTGGCCTCTGCTTTATCTGCATCAAAAATCTTCAAGGGGGATGTGGAAAAAGATTAAAAGGTGCTTATATTATCATCTTATCTTACTATGGTAACTTTCTTGGCAAACAGAATGCTCAAAAGTGATTTCTTCTGTGAAATCTAAATGTATAAGTCTGTGACTTAAAGATGTTCTTTCTTTACCTCTTTAATGTGCTGTATCAAAACCTTACTTTGCATGAAATGCTCTCTGTGCAGCTGTTTAACTCAGAGCAATAAGAATTTCTTTGAAAGGTGGTTGGAAACTGCCTGGCAGAAAAGGAGCTGAGGGTGTTGGGTGGTAACTGGGTGAAATGAGCCAGCGGGTGGCCAGGAGGACCCACAGCATCCTGGCCTGTATCAGCAATAGTGTGGCCAGCAGGAGCAAGGAAGTCATAGTGCCCTTTGTCTTCAGCACTGGTCAGGCTCATCTCAAATACTGTGTTCAGTTTTGGACCACTCACAAGAAGGACATCGAAGTGCTGGACCATGTCCAAAGATGGACAACAAAGCTGGCAAAGGGTCTGGAGAAAAGTCTTATGAGGAGCAGCTAAGGGAGCTGGGGTTGTTTAGCCTGGAGGAAAGGAGGTTCAGGGAGACCTTGCTCTCTACAACTACCTGAAAGAGGGCTGCAGGTAGTAACAAGTGATAGGATGAGAAGAATCACAGAAACACTCAGGTTGGAAAAGCCCCTCAGGATCACCAGGTCTAACCTACACCCCTGCTCTACAAGATGCACCCTAAACTATATCCCCAAGCACCACAGCCAAGCCAACATCCAAGGGTTGGTGACTCAACTATTTCCCTGGGCAGACCGTTCCAATGCCTGACCACTGTGAAAAAAATTTTCCTAATATCTAGTCTAAAGCTACCCAGTGGCAGCTTGTGGCCATTCCCTCTTGTTCTATTACTGATGACCTGTGAGAAGAGACCAGGAGCAGTCTCTCCTCAATGTCCTTTCAGGTAGCTGTAGACAGCCATGAGGTCTCCCCTCAAGAAACATCCTCAAGTTGCATCAGGGAAGGTTTGGGTTGGCTATTAGGAAAATTTGCTTCAGAGAAAGAATTGTCAAGGCCTGGAACAGGCTTTGCAGGGAAGTAGTGGAGTCACCATCCCTACAGCGATTTAATATGGATAAGAAACTTAGGGATGTGGTTTTGGGGTGTTGGACTTGGCTGTGCTGGATTAACAGTTGGACTTGATGAACTAAAAGGTATATTGTTGCTGAAATAATTATGATTTTCTGTATCACCCTTGTCTCTCAGGCTTTAATAGTGGGATAGCCATGTGATAGATATGTGGGTGCTTTGTGATGTGAGATTTTTTGGGTGGGAGGATTGTTTTGTTGTTGTTTTAAACAAGTGGAAATGTCATCAAAGCAAGAAATAAGCAAAGGCAATTTCATGTTGAGTGATGGTTTGCTTGGTTTTTTTTTTTCTCCCTTACATTATGTGATGGTTTGGGAGTTCCCCACCCCCCCCACTTTGTAAAATGACCCAGACTAGAACTCAACCAGCTGGAAGTTAAGGACTGAAGCTCTATTTACAGCTCAGCACAATGTACAAGCAGAGATATACACTATAGACAGGAATAGTTACAGAAATATACAAGTTAAAGGTAATACAGAAACACAACTCCCCTCCCAGAAATCAGGGACCCCAGGAGGGGCTCCCAACCACCCTTCCACCTTCTCCCCACCCCTGTACCTTACCCCAAGGTTTGCCTTATGTGCAAGGTAAATTAGGAGGATCAGCCAGGGGGTTTAGAAGGAAAGTGGTTAGTGAAAATTAATTGTCAGAGGAGCCAGAGCCAGAAGCTGCTAGACCAACCGAGCTGCTCTTTTGCCCAAGAGACAGAGACTGACTTATCTATGTTTTGGTTATTGTTCCCAAACAATTCTCCAGCAAGCGTATGAGTGAAGTAGACATCATGATGTTTTCCTTTCACAGCCTATAGTGT
>VWZE01000952.1:53674-65060 GCA_013396675.1 Eubucco bourcierii
CAGCAAGCGTATGAGTGAAGTAGACATCATGATGTTTTCCTTTCACAGCCTATAGTGTAATTTTGTCTATTAAAATATTCCAATTAGCTTCAAACCAGCACAGGAGCCAGAGCCAGAAGCTGCTAGACCAACCGAGCTGCTCTTTTGCCAGCAAGAGAGAGAGAGAGACTGACTTATCTATGTTTTGGTTATTGTTCCCAAAACAATTTTTTCAGCAAGCGTATGATTGAAGTAGACAGCACCATCTTTTCCTTTCACAGCCTATAGTGTAATTTTCTCTATTAAAATATTCTAATTAGCCTCAAACCAGCACATGTTATTTGTTCTGCATATTCTTATGCCCTGCCTTTTTGTGTCTTCTAAAACAGATTTGCAGATTGCCATAAAGACTTTACTTAAGAAAGGACCAGGATTGGAGGATGCCAAGCAGTCACAGTTCATTGCTTTCAGAAGGTAACACAGCATACAGGCAGACATTGAAAAAAATCCTTGCTAGCAGCTGTAATCTAAAAATAGCTGAATGTGTTACTTTGGAGAGATTAGTGGCAGCACCATGAAATTGCTAGAGAGAACAGCAGGACAGGTGTCTTTTCCTGTAGCTTCTGCTTGCTTCCAGCATCTCCACAGAGAGTTGCTTCATTTTTCTATAAGCTAAATGTTATTTTGCACCATGATTTCTGCCTTTGCATTCATGTTCATCTATATGGTTTAATGTTAAAGAAACAAAGGGTGGATGTAAGTGGTCAGTTTGTCTTAGAGCCTAAGCTCTCGTGTTTGCTGACAGAATCACAGAACACTAAGGACTGGAAGGCACCTTGAAAGCTTGTCCAGTCCAACCCCCCTGCCAGAGCAGGAGCACCTAGAGCAGATCACACAGGAACACATTCAGGCAGCTCTTGAATATCTCCAGAGAGGGAGACTTCACAACCCCTCTGTGCCGCCTGTTCCAGGATTCTGTGACCTTCACAGTGAAAAATGTTTCCTCATGTTTCCATGGAACTTCCTATGCCTCAACTCCCACCCACTGCCCCTTGGCTTGACACTGAGCATCACCCCGCAGAGCCTGGCTCCAGCCTCTCAGCACTCACCTTTATATCTTTATAACCATCCCTGAGGTCCCCCCTCAGGCTCCTCCCCAAGCAGCACAGCCCCAGCTCCCTCAGGCTCTCCTTGTAAGGGAGGTGTTCCGCTCCATTATTTTTTAGCTCTCTGCTGGGCTCTCTCAAGCAGTTCCCTGAGGTCCTTCTTGATCTGAGGGGCCCAGAACTGGATACAATATTTGAGATGCAGCCTCAGCAGGGCAGAGTAGAGGGGGAGAAGCTCTCTCGACTTGCTAATCACAGCCCTTCTAATCCACCCCAGGATGGAATTGGCAGTGCTCTTCAGAAGCGAAAGGTGAGGGCTTTGATGCAGGAAGAACACTTAGAATAGAGAGAAATGTTCATATTCAAATGTATTTCATTGTGGCAGATGGGGGTTCCAGGGTGCATGATGGGATGTGTAACCTACTGTCTGTATGTGGACACTGACCAAATGGCAGGAGATACTTGCACTTTGACCATGTGAAAAGGGCCAGTTTCAGTGATGCCATCTGATAGGCATTAGTGCTCCTTCTGGGCAGTGGTGAGTGCTGCAGTTTGGGTATCTGTAAGCACAGTAACTTGTCATTTAAGGAGGGGGTATGGGGGTGTAGCTTGCTTCGAAGGAGGATTGGAAAAATCAGTGATTACTGAAAATGTGAACCACCCCAGAAGAAAGAATACTATGGATGGACTCACTGAAGGCGTAATTCTAGTATCCAGTACTACCAGGAGTCCATAAACTGAGACTTCTGCACAGGAAGGTACTGAAGACAAACTCATCCACTTGTATTTGTGAAGAACTTTTTTTCAGCAGATAAACCCCACCCATTCTGGGGTGGATTAGAAGGGTTGTGGTTAGTAGGTGGTGAGAGGTTCTCCTGCCCCTCTGCTCTGCTGTCGTGAGGCTGCATCTGGACTACTGTGTCCAGTTCTGGGTCCCCCAGTTCAAGAGCAACATAGAACTGCTTGAGAGAGTCCAGCACAGAGCCACAAAGATGCTGAAGGGAGTGGAACAGCTCTGTTATGAGGAGAGCCTGAGGGAGCTGGGGCTACTTGGAGAGGAGGAGCCTGAGGGGTGACCTTATGAATGCTGATAAAGATGTAAAGGTGAGTGCCAGGAGACTGGAGCCAGGCTCTGCTGGGTGATGCCCAGTGCCAGGACAAGAGGCAGTGGGTGCAAATTGAGGCACAGGAAGTTCCATGGAAACATGAGGAGGATTTTTTTTCACTGTGAGGGTGGCAGAACTCTGGAACAGGTTGCCCAGAGGGATTGTGGAGTCTCCCTCTCTGGAGAAATTCAGTACCTGCCTGAATGTGGTCCTGTGCGATCTGTAGGTGCTCCTGCTCTGGATGAGCTTTGAAGGTCCCTTCCAGCTCCTCATATGCTGTGATTCTGTGATTATTTACAAGTTACAGCGTGCAAATAACTATTATCTAGCTCACCTTTTTGTTGGAAGTGCTGAGTGACTCTGAAACCAATTTTATTTCTCCAATCTACAATCCCAAGCACAAATCCAGGCTGGGTGGTGAATGGCTGGAGAGCAGCCCTGAGGAAAAGGACCTTGGAGTCTGGGTTGATGAAAAGCTCAACATGAGCCTGCAGTGTGCACATGCAGCCCAGACAGCCAACCGAGTCCTGGGCTGCATCAAGAGAACTGTGGCCAGCAGGGCAAGGGAGGGGATTCTGCCCCTTTACTCTGCTCTTGTCAGACCCCACCTGGAGTACTGTGTGCAGTTCTGGAACCCTCAGCACAGGAAGGACATGGAAGTGTTGGAGCGGGTCCAGAGGAGGGCCACAAAGATGATCAGAGGGCTGGAGCAGCTCTCCTATGAGGACAGGCTGAGGGAGTTGGGGCNAGCTGTACTAGTGGGAGGTGTCCCACTAGTTGGTTGGAACTAGATGATCCTTGAGGTCCCTTCCAACCTTACCATTCTATGATTCTATGAATCTGCATTCAGATACAATACTGTTATTAATGATCTCCAGGTAAGGTTCTTCTGTAATATATTTACAGATACTTAATCACAGAATCACAGAATGTTAGAGGTTGGAAGGGACCTCCAGAGATCATCCAGTCCAACCACCCTGCCAAGGCAGGATCCCATAGGGTAGTCCACACAGGAATGCATCCAGGTGGGTTTGGAAGGGCTCCAGAGAAGGAGACTCCACAACCTCTCTGGGCAGCCTGTGCCAGGGCTCTGTCACCCTCACTCTAAAGTTAAAGTTTCTCCTCACGTTGAGCTGAAACCTTCTCTGTTCCAGTTTGTATCCACTGCTTCTTGGCTTATTGCTGTGCACCACCCAAAAGAGCTTGGCCCCCTCCACTTCACACCCACTCCTCAGATATTTGTACACATTGATCAGATCTCCTCTCAGTCTTCTCCAGACAAAACAGCAGCACAGGCCTTTCAGTGTCTTTGTAGGGGAGATACTAAAGTCCCCCAAGCATCCTTGTAGTTCTCTGCTGGACTCTCTCCAGCAGGCTCTTGTCTCTCCTGAACTGTGCAGCCCAAAACTGGACACAGTATTGCAGGTGTGGTGTCACTAGGGCAGAGTAGAGGGGGAGAAGAACGTCCCTAGCCCTGCTGGCCACACATCTTGATGCACCCCGGGCTACCATTGGCTCTCTTGGCCACCAGGGCACATTGCTGGCCCATGCAGAACTTGCTGTCTCCAAGGACTCCAAAGTCTTTCTCTAGGGAGCTGCTCTTTAACAGGGCAACCTCTAATGTGTACTGGCTTAAATCTACATTTAAATGTTAAAATATCAGGGGGGTTAAAAAATAAATCCTATTTTTAATACATCACAAAGAAAAGGTATCCAGACTTCAGTTTTCCTTCCTTAAAATCTAATCTAGGTATGCATTGCAAGCATCCTTGCTTTATTTTCTGTAGTTTCTAAGACAAAACTGCTTCTTCTATACTCTCCATCAGTGATTGCTTTTAACTCTTGGTGGGAGATCACTGTAGCAGTTCCCCCTCCCATCCCCCCCATTATTTATAAATTAATGTGGCATTAGATGTGATTGTATGTTTTGTACATCACCACGTTATTTGTGTTCTTGTTTTGCATGCTTTAGGCAAGACTGTGATCTAATAAATGAACTTTGTTGCCAACACTATTCAAATCACCTAACCAGGTAAGCAAAGGTCTTCCAGGTTTTTTTTTTTTGTTGAACAATCTCATTTTGGTTTTGAAAGTGCTACAGCCAGACCAACAGCCTAAAATAAAATGGCAAAGCTTTCAGTGTTTCACCTAGATCTGGTTAGTTGTCATAGAAATAATTCATAGAATCATCTTTCTTTGATGGGTTCTTTAATCTCAGTCTGGACTGGGAACAGAGGTAACATAAATGAAATGTTTGCCTTCCTTTTTAAATTGTCATTTTGTGAATGCCAGGATTTTGAGTTCCTGATGAGTATTTAAAATAGACATAAAAACAACTTGGGAAAAAAAACCCACCACCTCAATGATTTCTAAATAGATCACAGATCACAGGATGTTAGGGGTTGGAAGGGACCTCTGGAGATCTTCCAGTCCAACCTCCCTGCCAGAGCAGCACCACAGAATCTAGCACAGGTTGCACAGGAAAACACCCAAGACAGAGCTGGAGAGGCTCCAGAGAAGGAGACTTCACAATCTCTCTGGGCAGCCTGTGCCAGGGCTCTCTCACCCTTACACTCAAGAAGTTCTTCCTCATGCTGAGCTGGAACTTCCTGTGCTGCAGTTTCCATCTCTTGCCCCTTGTCCTATGCCAGGGCACAAGTGAGCAGAGGCTGTCTCTGTCCCTTCCTTCCTGACCCCCAGCCCTCAGCTATTTCTATCCACTGCTCAGATCCCCTCTCAGCCTTCTCCTCTGCAGACTAAGCAGCCCCAGGGCTCTCAGCCTTTCCTCATCATGCAGTGCTCCAGTCCCTTCAGCATCCCTGTAGCCCTCTCTCTCCAGTAGATTGCTGTCCCTCTTGAACTGGGGAGCCCAGAATTAGATGCAGCATTCCAGATGAGGCCTCATTAGGGCAGAGCAGAGGGGGAGGAGAACCTCCCTGCATCTGCTGAACACCCCAGGATCCCATTGGCCTTTCTGAAATACTATTGAAAGCAACATTTTGATGCTGCTACACATTATTGTGTTTTATAGTTCCAGAAACATCTTTTAAATGTGAGTTTTCTTAACTGTTTTGAACACAAGGTTTTTCATCTGCCCCAAGTATAGAGAGGGCAAAGAGAAATACTGTGAGGTGTATTTGCAGAGTATTCATTTACCAGGGCTTCCTTTTCCTTTCCCTGACCTAGAGACCATAAAAACCGACTTGTGTTTCAAATTGACGACAAGATTTCCTGCATGAGGAATACATATCTCAGGGATCTCTTGGCAGACTCTGATTCTGAAAGGGATCCTGATCACCAGGATTGCCAAAGTGGAAACCCCACCCTGGCTACAGAGCCTGCTGAGGAGGACAGGCGACTATGCAATGGTGATATATTTTTCATAACAGGGGTAAGAAGTTGCTTTAAGATTGCACAAAAAGCCCCAGTGGTAACTGATTAAACTTTATTGTTGAATCTCCAGAGCAAACCAATTCACACTTAAAACATTTAGTCCATGATTCATACTTAGTGGCATGTGAAAGGCAAGAAATGAGGCAGACTTGCAGTAGGGAGTTAAAAATAAGTTAATCTCTGGGTGGTTCTGTAAAATATGTTTCAGTTGATCTGCTTGTGTCTAGTGTAAATAACTCAAATGGTTAATGTAAATACTCAAATCCTCTGTGCAGTTTGAATGCATCTTTTGGATATAGGCATAAACATAGTCTTAACTAAAGAGTATCACAGAATTAACCACGTTGGATAAGACCTTTGAGATCGAGTCCAACTTGTCACCTAATACCTTCTGTGTTACAGCTTGAGCTCTCCCCTTGCAGAAAGCTAAGCTGACCAAAAGATACAGCAACAAAAAACTGATAAAACTGGTACTTTTCTGCTGGGTGCATTGAGTTGAGTTAACTCATCAGAGAGACCAGTGAAAATACTGATATTTATGTGTGGGAAAGGGAGACCATACAGGGTTTGCTGGAGTCAGTAGGCTCTTCTCCCTTTATGGCTGCAAATTGTTTTTATTTTCACTGTTCCTTAGGATAACCTACATTTTCTGGGGTTCAAACTGCCTTTCTTGGCGTTTTTCTTACCAAGTGAGGGAATTAGGTTAGGCCCTGTACAGTGAAACTATTTTCCTGTAATGTGGTCAGTGAACAAAGCCATCTTTTGGTGTTAGCAGCTTCTGGACTTATGTATTTCACTCTGCTGGCATTGCAGTTGTTGTAATGTCAGGGAAAGGTAGCACATGGATGTGGGCAGGTGTACGGACACCAATCAAACTGCTGCTGCAAGCTTGCTGCTGAGTGTTGTTGTGGTGTTTCTGTAGGATGTAGTAATTGATAAGCAGCGCTTCCTGACCATCAGCAGCACCTGTGGCTCCACTTTCCATGTGAAGTACAAAGCACTGAAGAAGCTGTGTCACATAAAACATGCATGGGCCAGGACTATTCACACTTTTCAGGTAAAAAGAAAAAGCAGTTAGCTGAAAAACCTTTCTTATGCCTTTATCTCGCCAATGCATTAAATTTTCATGTGGAGGAGTAAGAGGAATCACAGAATTATTGAGGCTGGAAGAGACCTCTGAGATCATCCAGTCCAGCCTATGACCTAACACCACCACATCAACCAGACCATGGTACCAACTGCCACAGCCAAGCTTGCCTTAACACTTCCAGGGACAGTGACTCCACCACGTCCCTGGGCAGTCCATTCCAGTCTGATTCGCCCTTCACAGAATCACAGAATGTTAGGGGCTGGAAGAGGCCTTGAAAGCTCATCCAGTCCAATCCCCCTGCCAGAGCAGGATCACCTAGAGCAGATCACACAGGAACACATCCAGGCAGGTACTGAATTTTTCCAGACAGGGAGAACAACCCCTCTGGGCAGGCAGTTTCAGGGTTCTGTCACCCTCACAGTGAAGAGACAACCCCTCATGTTTACATGAAATTTCCTGTGCTTCAACTCCCACCCATTGCCCCTTGTCCTGGCATTGGGCATCACTGAGCAGAGCCTGGCTCTATCCTCTTCACACCCTGCACACAATTAAACATTTCCATCAGGAAGTGCTTCCTAACATCCAACCTAAATCTCCCCTGGTGCAGGTCAGGCCATATGCTTTCTTGATGCTAAAATGCCCTGAATGCAGGATAGAAAATACTCTCTGAAGGCATCCCCAGTTGTCTACATCTTCTTTGTCCTTGTAAGGTGTCACAGAATCACAAAAACATCCCACGTTAGAAAAGCCCCTCAGGATCACCAAGTCCAACCTAGAACGCTACTCTACAAAATTCACCTTAAACCATATCCCAAAGCACCACATCCAAATGACCCTTAAACACATCCAGGGTCTGTGACTCCACCACCTCTCTGGGCAGCTTGTTCCAGTGCCTGACAACTCTCTCTGTTAAAAACTTTTTCTTAATGTCCAATCTAAACCTACCCCGCCTCAGCTTGAGGCCATTCCCCCTTGTTCTGTCTCCAACTACCTGTGAGAAGAGACCAGCACCAGTCCCTCTGCAGGGTCCCTTCAGGTGGTTGTAGACAGCCATAAGGTCTCCCCTCAGCCTCCTCTTACTCAAACTAAAATGGCTTTGACGACTTGCTGGAGATGTTGGTGTAATGAGGTGTTCTTTCCTAACCGTGTGCCAGGGTTCAGAGGAGAACACTGTTGTGTACGTGGTGGGCAACCCGGGCCGCCAGCACTGGCAGCACGTGTACACAGCCGTGACCAGGGGCCGCTGCCGCGTCTACGTTATAGCTGAAGAGCAGCACCTGAGGAGAGCAGTCACCAACAAGAACCTGCCCAGAAAAACTCGCTTGCAGAGATTTCTGAGAGAGGCAATCGCCGAGACAAGCAGATGTCCCTACCAACCTTCCTCTCCCCTGGCAAAGAGCTGGCAGAATCAAAAGCTTGAGACTCAATCTGCTTCTCTAGCTCAAGGTGCTCCCGACCCACCAGAACCTCTGACTGAATGGCCAGAGTTGAGTTCAGCAGCTCTCAGTGAAGACAGGGAGAAGGGCATTTTGCAAAGCCCACATAAACGACAACAAACGCTTCTGGAGAACTGTGATGATGCTGCCAAAGTGCTCTCTGTAAGTATTTCCTTACTGAAGAAACCTTTCCACCCTTTCACTACCTGGCTACTCTTAGGATTGGTTTTTCACTGTGACCAGTGAAACAGTCAAGTTCTGCAGGTGTTTCCCTAGAGTAACTGATGACTAACAAAGAGGGAGAAGTAATCACAAAGTCAGCAGTAATAAACCTGTACATCCTGTACCTCACTGCAGTGGTCTCTTGGCTAGTTTATGCCTTGTGTACAGAAACCAGGTTTTAGGAGCTGACCTGTTGTGGAAGATTTATGTAAAATGTTGGAAGTTACGTGAAGATTGGATTTATGTTAACTGTTGGAAGTTAATCTTTACACAATCAAACACGCTCAGCAGATGCTTTTTTTTCCTCCCTTCATTCCTGAGTTTTGCCTCTGTGAGGGGAAGAGTCAGGTTTTAAGGTAAGTGCTGTATTTTAGTTCTGGTTCGAACTCTGATACCATTTGTGTTTTGTTTTGACAGGCAAGAGCAGCACAGGATTCTCCGCTTGGGTCTACCAGGCTTCAGAATCTCACGCTGGGAAAACCAACTCCTAGAAAGCTATTCAAAAGCTAACAGACAACTGTCCTTGCTATGAACCCTTCTTGAACCTGTTTTGTTCTAGAGTTTAGGAACAGAAGCTGGGAATGCAGATGTACGTTCTAGGAAGAACGGTTTGTTTTAAAGCAACGCTTTTGTCTGTTCTGTTACCTGTTTTAGTAGGAGATTCCTTGGTGTGTCAGCCATCCAAAAATTGTGTCATTCTTCCTTTGTTTTGGAGAAGAGTGAACTTAGAGGTCTTTAAGGATCCAGAGGTTCCCCTAAAAACATACATGAGGATTTCTGGGTTTAAAGACTTGAGCCCTCACCCCTCCATCCCAAGATGTATCCATCTCCCAGTGCTACAGAATGGATGAAAAACTGTATGGGTGTGCCAAAACTACAGGCTGCTCTGGAGTCAAAAAATTGTTGTTTAGAAAGAAAACTTCCTTAGATTATCCTAAGGTAGCAGAACTATGGGCGTGAAGCTCTGATGCTTTGTGGATTTTAATCTTCTGGTTATAAGCAGGAAGAAGAAAATTGCAATCAACCAGTGACACAGCAAATTTTCCCCACTTTGTAGTTGTCCCTACCATCAGTGTTTCAGTTACCATTCTATGCTGGAAATGATCTTGGTTTAAAAAAAAAAAGAAAAAATTGAAGTTCCCAAGTCAGAGTTCAAATAAGATTCCAATTTCAACATGTTTTTTTTTGTGTACTGTGTGACTTGTTGCATTGTAGTTGTTGAGATTAAAGACTGCTTAATCAATTAGCAGACAAATTGTATGGAGATTTGGAGAGCTTAGCTTGCTTATTACTTTTAGCAAGCTTCTTTTTGTTGGGGTTTTTTTTTGTTTGTTTGTTTTGGTTGTTTCTTTGTGGGGTTTTTTTGTTGNGGTTTTTTTTTTTTTTTTTTTTAAATACATATGACAGGAAAAATGTACCAGAAATCTAAACAGTTGCTACTTTTTTCTTTGGCTAAAACTGGGTGTGCAGGGAGGAAACCAAAACAAAAAAGAAAAAAAATCCCACAAACACAGAATGTTAAGAGTTTGGAAGGGACCTCCAGACATCTTTGAGTCCAAACCCCCTGCTGAAAGCAGGATAACCTCAGATATTTATAGACATTGCTCAGATCCCTTCTCAGCCTTCTCTCCTCCAGACTAAACAGCCCCAGGGCTCTAAGTCTCTCTCCATAGGGGATATAGTCACATCCCCCACTCCCCCTCGTGGCTCTCCACTGGAGCCTCTCCAGCAAGTCCCTTTCTGTTTTGGGAACCCAAAACTGGACACGGTAGTGTAGGTGTGGTCTTAGCAGGGCAGAGTAGGGAGGGGTGGGTAAGAAGAACCTCCCTAGCCCTGCTGGCCACACTTTTCTTACTGCACCCCAGGCTGCCGCTGCCATTGGCTCTCTTAGCCACAAGGGCACATTGCTGGCCCCTGCAGAACTTGCTGCTCACCAGCACTCCCAAGGTCTGTCTCCACAGAGCTGCTTTCTATCAGGGCATCCCCTAACCTGTACTGATGCCTGCTGTTAATTCCTCTCCAGACACAGGACCCTGCACTTGTCCTTACTGAGTTTTGTGAGGTCTGCCTTCCCCCAACCCTCCAGCTGGGTGGTACAGAGTAGCAAAACTCTCTCCCCTTAGCAGTGCCCTTAAGTCACTGTTTATTTATTTCAATTTATACAGTTCTTCCATACAAATATTTGCAACAGTCTGAAATTCAAAAACCGTAACAGGGACGATAAATATCATGCTATTAAAGTATTAAATTTGTACAAAAATACTTTACAGTTTAATACTTATTTGTTACAAATAAAAATACATATTTAGGTGACTGATGAACCTTTTTTCATTTCTTCTCTTTCTTTTTAAAGAGGATTCAGCATTGAATGTTCTTCTGACCTTTTCTGGCAGTGCTGAACTAGAAATCGGAGATGCTTTTGTGTGCAGGGCAAGGTGAGCTTGTTCATGTATCAGAAACAGCAACAGGGGAGAACAATTAAACAGTATCAGTTGACCAGAAACAACTCTGTAAGGTGATTGCTTTAGATATGGAGACTCTACAAATGTACAAACCCATTATCTTTATACTCACCAAGAACAAGAATTACCAAGAACAACTTGAATACTGGAATAAACCAAAGCAGCTGCTGGTGAACATAGAAAGCAACTGGCAGTATTTTATTGCTTGGGTGGAGGGAGAGAGGGAGGAAAGAATCTGTGTGGTGTGTTTGTAAAATATATTTACAATTTCAATTCTAGAAACGTGTTGTGGAGGGGGGTGATGGTAATATTTGTCATAAAGAGGGCTGAAAACAAAGCAAATCAAAAGGGACCTTGGTGGTCCCTTCATGTAATTGAGTTGCAAAGCTCAGGTGTGACAGGAGGAGCTGACAGGTTTATGGATTGTTGAGGACCTTTTGTATTAATCTTCCACTGACATAGTTTTGAAAAAAAGAGTAATTTTCTTTTTAAAACCTTTCTAATTTGTCTGAACTCATATTTGAGTTTTACCCTTGTCAATAATCCTTCTCCAGAGATTTTATCCCACAAAAAAAAAAAAAAAAAAAAAAAC